>JACEEZ010000170.1:385000-465000 GCA_016584305.1 Chionoecetes opilio | reverse complement strand
TTGCAAACATCCAAACATGTAGGTACAGGCCAACCACTTGTTAACCCTGTCAATGAAGCTAATAGATGTGATTTTGTCAGGACGAGGATTGGTACGTGTTGCAGCAGGAAGTCGCAGTGGCACATATTGGGTGGTATTTTTCAAAGCACACACCCTGGAAATACAAATTCGATGAGATTATCCGCTCTCTAACCTGGTTTGGACTCACTCAGCATTGGTACAAGGTAAGATTACAAAGATGACATGATTGAAAAGCTGAACAATTTAGATTGATCAGAAAAATGTATTATTCTTGTATTAACTAAGTTACTAATCTGTTACTCTGGGTATATTCACTTCTTTCACTTTCAAACCTTTAGCATTTGACTTCTTTAAATTTGAAATCCGAATCATTGCTCTTACTGATTCCTATTATCTGCTCCAAACTTTTCAAGGAATCCATTAACATTTCTTCATGTTCTTCTTGGGACCAACAATGTGTTTAGGAGAATGCATGCAACCGCAGTTTTCTGTGTTTCTTCCTTTTCACTTCATCCGGGTGGATATCGGGTGGTGTAACCACGTGCACTGAGTCACGTGACTAGCGGAAGACAAAAATATCATTGAAACTATTGCGCCGCCGAACCAAAGATGGTAAGTCTTGAGGAGGTATAGCCTTTGCATCAACACCTTCCTGATGTTTGTACTAAGTAGTTTGGTGTATTTTCTTCTCATTCTTGATTACTATATGTTTTAACTTAGCCTCTTGTGTATTTTCCAGCAGTTTTAAATAACTGTTTTGACTTGCTCTATACGCTTATATTTGGATAACAATTTTCCAATTAATTTGTCCACATTTACTATAAATGGTCTCTGAAGCTGTTTAGTTGTAGAATAAACACTGACTAATATCCCGGACGCATATTCACGAAGCCTGGAAGTGTTCAGTCTATGGGAGAAATTAGGACCAATCACAGCGCGAGCCGAGGCAGGCCAAGTAGGTCACCAACTCATGACGTCATCATTTACATTGTAAACACACAATCAAATCATGCATTAGTGAATTGATCCGTAAAGCCCCCGTCACACATTTCATAATCGAACCACGATAGCGCCACTAATTTAATCATTGGCTATCGTGAAATTTGACCACGATAAACGCCGACCATGCTCGCCTCTTAAAAATGTCATACTGCCTGTAAGTATGTGTCATGACGGTCGTAAGATGGTCACGATGGAGTCATGATAGTTGTAAGACAGTCACGAATGGCAGATTTGAAAAAAATTAACTGTCATTTTGTCGTCACGATAAAGCCACGATAACTACGATAGTGCCATGACGGTGCCATGAAAGTATCACGATAGTGTCAAGAGGTATACCAATATACCCCACCTGGCATATAAATTGGAGCTGGATAGAAGAGATGCCCACTCCCGTCCTCTCAGCCTCCAAGAGTAGAGTTCAGTACACCCGTCACGTCTGTGCAACATGGATCTCACTGGTATTTTGCTCAGATGAGAACCCTCAACACCCGAACACTACGACTCCTATAAAAAGCAGAAATGGAAAAAAATAAGAAGGACAAGCAGAAAAGAACTGGAAAGGAGGAAGAGATGCTTTTGGGTTCGACCTTGGATTGGAATAGTCTGGGATCCAAGGCCCATAAATCCAACTTTGATGTGACACCTCTATGGGGAGGCGGTAGCGGAGCGGTTAGAGTCTCCGACTGGCGTTCTCGGTGACCCGAGTTCGATCCCCGAAGAAACCCAAAACCTTTCTGCACCGTCGAGTGGCCTAAGAACACCCACATGCCCTGCCTATCAACTCTACCTTCGACTGCGAGTGCATCGGAGGACACAGGGGGGCGGCATGAGCCTCACAGGCGTCACTATAAGAAACCAGCCTGCGCCACCAAAGGGCGAGGACCAACCATCAGAACCCTCAAGTGAACCTCCAGAGCCTATCATCCGAGCCCTGCAGGGGTCACCACTGCCTACAGGTGCTATAGGCACAAATGTAAAAAAAAAAAAAAAAAAAAAAAAAAAAAATTGTAAAATGTTAGGTAGGCACTTGGATCATGTTTGTGGGTGTATTTCTTAAGCTATTTGCGGAAAAAACGGCAACCGAATGCCCAAAATCTTGGTTTTGGATAGCATAAGATAGACACTGACTATTATTTCCTGGCAAAGTTTAAGTGCTTTTTCTGATGGACGTACATTTTTATCAATGGAAACGGTGACCTTAGGATTTGGTGATGAAAAAAGAAGAAAAATGTATTGGGTTTCCGGAAAATAGAAATACATCCATCTGAAGAAAAAAAAAAAGTTTAGGCAAGGAAAAACTAGTCAGTGTCTCAGAAAATGACCGCGCAGTCCTCGTCCATTTTTACCATGAAAAATAAATAGAGTTTATTGGAGCATATTTGCCCATAATCACTTAAAATATTGTAGCTTTACATTCTTATTCATGATCAAATATGTTGCAGTCTACTCTATAGTATTTGTATCGCAAATTTTTTTTGAAAAACCTTACTCTCTGGTTAGTAGGAATTATATGTCAAATAAATTGGTTAGTTAACGTTGTTGGGAGTCCAAGTTAGGTTTAATTTCCTTTGGGTTATTAGTTTTATAATGATAGTGCTTTATGGAATCATACCGAGGCCACCGAGATGACAAGGCCTGATACATCGCCCGTGACGTCACATCATCTAGTGCCCACCCGCTCCGCTCCTCGTACAAGTTTATCTACCTAATATATGTTTATCAGTATAAAAGATATACTGTTATCTTCGGAAATGTTTGTTCTATAATATTATCAAATAAAAAACCGTAAAACACGCTAAAGAAATGCCATTATGAGATTCTCAAGAAATATGCATTAACTTAAACTCTTCGCCATTTAATATTTTGCGAGAAACATTTTACATGCAGAATATCAATAGAAGCGGAATCTAATTAGCTTTCCATTGATATATTTAGTTTTCTGATAAATGAATTAGAACCATACATATATTAGCGTTAACTAAATAAATAACATCACCAAGCGGGAAAAATTACCCGATTTCATGATCTTTTTAGTTAATTAACGCTAATTTATGCATTCTGCTAATTCATTTATCAGAAAACGAAACATATCAATGGAAAGCTAATTAAATTCCGCTTCTATTGATATTCACCATGTAAAATGTTTTTGAGCAAAATATTAAATGGCGA
Source organism: Chionoecetes opilio (assembly GCA_016584305.1). NCBI lineage: Eukaryota > Metazoa > Arthropoda > Malacostraca > Decapoda > Majidae > Chionoecetes > Chionoecetes opilio. The sequence goes on along the minus strand of JACEEZ010000170.1, from coordinate 461,808 downwards.
AGAGTTTAAGTTCATGCATATTTCTTGAGTCTCATAATGGCATTTCTTTAGTGTGTTTTACGGTTTTTTATTTGATAATATCACAGTCTAATACGGTCATCCGACGCGCAGGATGGGGGTGGGGGGTGAGTGACGTCACGCAATCCAGGTGACGATACAGTGATACAGTGTGTACTCGCGGTTGCCACTTGGTGAAATTATGAATGATTTAATCATTATCTTTACTAGTAATGGAACATTACATTACCTTATAACAACACAATTGGTATTAATGGACATGTTATTTACCAAATAAGCAGTACATGAAAACAGCATGGATGTAATAAATAATACAGTAAAAGGCTAAGTGGCATCGTGTTGGGGCGGGGTAGGATGTAACACGTGAATCTGACACGTGACTCAGCTGGCGCAGCCTAGTCCCTCCTTCCTCCCCCGCCCCAACACGATGCCACTTAGCCTTCTACAGTATTGTTTATTACAGCCCTGCTGTTTTCATGTACTGCTTATTTGGTAAATAACATGTCCATTAATACCAATTGTGTTATTATAAGGTAATAGTCTATTACTACCACTGCTATTGCTACTACTAACACTACTATTACTACTATTACCACTACTACTTTACAGCTACTACTACTATACGACTACTTCTACTGATACTATTATTACTACTACTACTGTTACTATTACTACTACTACAACCACTACTACTACTACTATAGTATGGGGAGTAGTATTTATTATAATTTTTTTTATTATTGTTGTTTTTATTGTTAGTTAGTTAGTTATATTATCTTAAAAATGGAATATGGTAGGACATGAACGTGGGCGCACGGAGCGGGTCCCACCCGCCTCTCAGCTATGCTGCTGATAGAATGAGGCAGATCGAGAGGGCTTGGGGTGGCCTGGATCGCGTGACGTAGGTGCGCCGCGTGAGTCAAAACTCGTCCAGCCGTTCGGAAGACCGTTATAGACTATGGATAATATTATAGAACAAACATTTCCGAAGATAACAGTATATCTTTTATACTGATAAACATATAATAGGTAGGAAATTACCCGATTTCATGATGTTATGTATTTAGTTAACGCTAATTTATGCATGCTGCTAATTCATTTATAAGAAAACAAAATATATCAATGGAAAGCTAATTAAATTCCGCTTCTATTAATATTCTCCACGTAAAATGTTTTCGAGCAAATTATTAAATGGCGAAGAGTTTAAGTTCATGCATATTTCTTGAGTCTCATAATGGCAATTCTTTAGTGTGTTTTACGGTGTTTTATTTGATAATATTAAAGAACAAACATTTCCGAAGATAACAGTATATCTTTTATACTGATAAACATATATTAGGTAGGTAAACTTGTACGGGGAGCCGAGCGGGTTGGCACTAGATGGTGTGACGTCACGGGCGATATATCAGGCCTTGTCATCTCGGTGGCCTCGATCATACACGTTATCTTTAATACTCTCAACTTATCTTTTTTAATGAAATATGCTAATATATCTTTACATCGTGTTTCTTGCAAGTGGCTCCTACTCAGCATATACCCCAAAAATATTACCTTAATCCCCATTATCCAAAAAACTTAGCTAAATTTCTAGTTTGACACCGAATTCACTTTGGTGGACGAAACAATTTGTTTCTGATGAGTTTTGATGTGTTTTGAATCAATCTTCTAACCGTTTCTGTCGCAAATAACTTTTTTTAAAGTGATTTGCGACAAAAAAATATTGAAAAACTAAATTCAACATAACCGAACCTATACCTAACCTAACATTTACCTAACATAACTAACCTTTATCTAACATAACCTAACCTTTACCTAACATAACCTAACCTTTACCTAACATAACCTAACCTTCACCTAACATAAGCTATACCTAACCTAACCTAGCCTAACCTTTACCCCCTCCCCCCAAAAAGAAAGTGATTGCCACAGAAACGGTAGCAGATTAATTCAAAACACATTAAAACTCACCAGAAAAAAATAGTCACAGTTCCTTGCATAACGTGAATAATAGAGAAAGGTGCATGCCTACAGTTGCACACACACCATATTAGCCAGGATAGTAAGAATAATGACACTCATGGTCACCACATATATCAAGAGGGGTGAATTTGTGGTATTAAAATAACTCAACGTTTTCGGCTACTTTTTCGGAGATGCGCGGGATGTTGTTTATCATATATAATATATCTGAAGAGGCTGGACAGAATGTATATAGTCACTCATCGTCACCACACATCACACAGAAGGTAATTATGTAGGCAACAGAAACACAGGCCCCATCCTGGCTATATTTTCAGTGCTTCTGTGAAGTCCTGACTACTGACTACCCTTTCGGCGCCATGTTGTTATTGTTTATCATAACCTTCATAATATACCTTCAGTATTCACCTCAAAGTGATAACATTTGCTGAAATGTGTGTTATACTGTGATATTGTTTGCAATGTTTTGCGTTGATTATTATTTCGGTTCCTACCAAGCTTGTTGTGTTTTTGTCGCTGAAACCAATCGCGACAAAAAACGGTCTTCGTATCCAAGACGGTGCTTGGACGACAAAAACACGGCTATGGTGATAACAATCACCAAGGCACTAAAGATACTGTGGAAGTAGTATAGTGGATAATGATGACGATGATAATAATAATAATAATCTCAATAAATCTCAAAATTTTCCGCTTTTCCTCTCTCTATCTCTCTCTCTCCGTCGAAGGGAGACAGCGTGGGAAAGATCGATCTTTCTCACGGCTAAAATAACACGTGCTCCAGTCGCAGCACGGCCCCGACTGGTCGCAGTACGGCCCCGACTGGTCGCAGTACGGCCCCGACTGGTCGCAATACGGCTCCGACTGGTCGCAGTACGTCCCCGACTGGTCGGCGACGAGTCCCAGCACGGAGCCGACTTTTTCCGTTATTTTTTTGGGACACATGGTAAATTGAGGATGAAAAGTTAATTAATCACCATCATTGTCATCACCAATTAACCGTCCACACTTATCTTGGTTCCCATTGCAGGTGCATGCTATGATGCATGGCACACCTGCTTTTTCACATGGGCAGTTCCTCAGACATCTCGGCGTTTTCCTGCATTTGCAGAAAGACAATTTTGCAATTGCAGGTTTTGATGACCTTTTCTTCATGATTGGAAGCAATTTGTCATCTTCCACATACCAACCATATTTATCAGATGGAAGAAGGACTGGGTTGGCAAGTATGGTCCTGTTTGCACAGATTGATCTGGCAAAGAGACCTTAGAACGTGACAGTGAAACGCGTCTTTAGTTGTAGGCAGAGATCGCAGATCCCTTTTGCTAGAAACAAATAAATGAGCCCTGAGTTTACGTAAGGACTTATAGTCTGCTCTGCCATATAGATAGAAAAAGAAAAAAAGCTACGAGCTTCACTGGTCAACTCATCATTCTGGCCTGAATCTGTGAGGACAAAACTTGATTGTGCTGGCATTTTGCCTACATGTTGTAGTGCAACTGTTGCTGCCCTCTTTCTGCCCGTCAGAATGGATAGCTGACTGAATCGCAGCCTGACAAGATATAACAAATAAGCAAGGTGTCAGTTAACTGCAGTGTCATTATCCACAGCTTCACCCAGTGACTTCAAGTCATGAACAGGAAGGAAGAGGTAATTTTTTCCATAGCTGTTTGATATTCATTAGCCTGGGAAAATGGTAAAATGATAGCGGCATAATGTCTTTTTCAATCGCCTGAATGGTCCCAACACTTTCATCTGGACGGTTGTGCAATCAAATTTGTGTCTGCCTCCTCATGGGAAGGACATTGCAGCTCACGAATGACAGTTGCTCCATTCTTTGTGACACGTATCGCATCTGGCGAGATTCTTAGTACCAGACTGAAGCTATCAGGCAAAGAGGCACTTGACCAACATGATGGGATATATGACAGTAGATTTGCCTTGTTACATGGGTTTGACAGGAATCCTTTCCATGCATTGGGGGAGGCGGCTGCCGAGTGGTTAGCGTCTTGGAGTGGCTCAATGTCCCGAGTTTGAATTCTGCCGGGGGCAACTCTTTCGACCTTCTTTAATGCGGTCGACAAGAGCCTGGTAGGGGAGCAGAAGGTCCCGAGTTCAAGTCCCACCAAGGAGCAACTGTCAAATCCATCGTCGAGTGGCTGAAGAAACCCGCATGCAGCTATACCTGTGCTTTCTACTGCGAGTGCGACGGAGGAAACACTAGGCGGCAGCATGAGCCTGACTGAGGATCCAAACATCACATAAAACGGAATCTTCACCTAAGACCACAGGTGTCACTATAAAAATCCAGCCTGCGCCACCACCGGGCGAGAGCGACCGACATTACGCCTCTCCAGAATATGCAGGGCCAACCACCTAAGCCAGGGGTCGGCAACCTTTAGCATTAAAAGAGCCATTTGGGCCCTTTTCCCACCAAAGTAAAAGCCACTCTGAGCCACAAAACCAATTTGACCACTAAATTGAAGGTAACACTACATATATAGTTTCCTTAAAGTTATGCTTCATATATGAGAACTATAGTGTGTTGCTTTTATGAAATTAGTAAACTATAAACAGAAAACAACTGACTTTTATTTTCCATTTTTAACAACGCAAAACACCAAATTCTTTTGAACTCTGAAAGAAAAAAAAAAAAGACATTTGCATTTATAGTTTTTTTCAACTAAAATATTAAATGCAGGCCTGTTTGAGTCCTTCCCTTATTTGAGGATTTTTTTTTTAACTTAAAAGAAATTTTCATGCACCGACATTGTAAAATCATACAGCTGCAGCATGAAGGGCAAACAAGAAATGCCACTTTGTTATTTTGATTAATATTTATTTCAGTTCCTTAATTTCCTCACGTGGCGTACACAAGTCAACTGTCAACTTGAAAATTAAACACAACTACAGCAGTTCAAGGTCTGATATAAAAATATATATTTTCTAAATAATAGCTCATTAAATTTTTCTTTCATCTGGTTAATGTGATTTCTGCGCCTGAACTTCACTGCACAGCGTATCCATATCAGGGTTGTAAGACGTCACTTTGATTTTCATGCAGGATTGCAAGCTCTCATCTGTGAGGCGCGAGCGATGTTTACTTTTGATGTAGTTCATGATGGAAAAAACCTGCTCGCACTATTATGTGGATCCAAAGATCGACAGGACTCCAAATGCATACTTTTTCATGTTCATATAAGTGTCGGGAATGGTATTCCATGTATCGAACACAAGTTTGTCCGGTTTGGGAAGGTTTTCAATGTCACTCCATTTGTGATTCTGAGCAAGAATGGCCTTCTGACGAGCAACATCTTCAAGATCAGCTGCCAAGCTTCTGAACTTAGACACCCACACGTCTTTGTCAGCTATGTCGGCCAGTTCGAGCTCAAGATCGGGCTGACTTACTGCTGTAAATGCAGTCATGTTCAACAGCAATGGATCGACATTCAGAGGAGTGATGGGGAAGGATAATGTGTTTTTTTCCTCCCTAAAATCACGGAATCTTTTCTAAAACCCAGTTTGCATTGCGATGATGGCACAAATAAAATACTCATAATTTATCTGATTGTGTGCTTCTTTGAACTCTCTCAAAGAAGGGAAGTGAAGCAGCGTACCTCTCTGTACATCTCTGACAAACACCGTCATCTTGCGCTCAAACGCCAAAACCTCTTCTAGCATCTGCAGGGCTGTGTTTCCTTTCCCCTGCAGACTTTTGTTCAGCGTGTTAAGGTGCGCTGTCATATCCACCATGAAGTGCAGCTTTTCCAACCAATCTGGCCGATCCAGCTCAGGAAAGGTGAACCCTTTGCTTTCCAGAAAAGTTTTTATGTGCCCCAGACACACAGCAAACCGTTTCAGTACCTCCCCTCGGGACAGCCACCGGACTTTGTTGTGCAGCCGGAGATCAGCATATGTGCTCTCAACTTCATCTAATAATGAACGGAACTGTCGGTGGTTTAATCCTTGTGCCATTATTTTGTTCACTATCCGAATGACAATTTTCATAACTTCTGTGCACTCCGGAGGAAATGTTTGAGCGCACAATGCCTCTTGATGTAGGATGCAGTGAAATGTCAGCAGCTTTCTATCCAGCGACTTCTGAAGTAAACTCACAAACCCCCGCTGTGCTCCTGTCATACTTGGTGCCCCATCAGTATTCACTGACACCAGGTGAGTTGTGTTTATTTCTTAGTTTTTTAAACAATCCAACACAGCTTCACAGATGTCCTCCCCCCCGTGTCTGGCCTTTAAGCGGTATTACCTCAATGATTTCTTCCTGTGGCCCAGCAGAGTTCACATATCTGCATAACAGAACTATTTGCTCAATATCGCTGACATCTTTTGACTCATCACAGGCGATTGAGTACTCCGGAGCTGAATTAATGTCCGTGATTTGTTGATTGGTGATATTTGCTGTCATTTTAATGGTCCTGTCCTTAAGTCTTTGCAGAGAGGCATATCTTTAATTTTCTGAATAATTTCACTCTTGTTTTTGAAGTCTAAGAATAGATGTTTTGATATCTTTATGAACGATTCTTTTATATAGTCTCCATCTGTGAACGGCTTGCCGTGCCGGGCTATCTCTTGAGCTGCCACAAAACTAGCATAAGTACTTGAATTCGCAGAGTTCATCCACGACTTGAAAATAGTTTTGCTCTGATCAGCTTTCCGCAGCAGTTCCGAAATTGCTCTTCTTCGCTCATCTCCAACTGGATATTTTTCAGCAAAGGCAGTGTGTTTATTCTGGAAATGTCTTTCAGTTTGATTTTTTGTTGTTTGCTAATTTCTCAGCGCATATTAGGCATACCGGTAAACCAGTTTTGTCAGCAGTGAAAGCAAATGAATCTTTCCATGACGCATTAAACGTTCTATTTTCGTCAGAAACTTTTCTCTTCTTAGATTTATCCATTGCTAGCTTACCGGGGTCAAAATAAGTCACTTTGTTATGACACGTCACCCCAGGGTGTCTGGCTCACCCCGCCTCGAAGCTGAGTATATAGTGTGGACGTGCAAACAGACTGACAAACCGAGACAAAGGGGTGTCGCCACCCTTTCGTCCTCCCCGAGACCAAGGAATTCTGTGATCTCGCCTCGTACTAACAAAACCGGCTCTTCCGCCGTAAAATACTACGCGTAGGCGTAATCACTAACAGGCCGAGAAATCACTGGAAACCTAGGTCCAACCTCAATACAACCCGAAAACGAAGAAACGACGTATGGAGAATACAGCGTGGGTCCACACCGAGACACTCACGTCGGTACAGCTGAGGGGTAGGTGGCAGACTAAGGAAGCGCGGGGTGACCACCACGCCACGCCGCTCCCTCCTCACACCACTCTCGGGCGGCGCGCGCAGGTCTTACGCAATCACGCGGCCGATTCAAACGGCATTTCGTAACAACTTGTCTGGCGGCAACAGGTGTCGCATACAGGACGTGACGCATATTTTGATCGACAAAATATTAAAACAAGTTTTATTTTAATTGCACAAGAACACTTCAATCTCCAAAGATATAACTATTACAACGAAAAAAACTAAAGAAATAAAATAAAAATCTATTTAAATTATATGGCCATTATTTATTCACATTATTTTTTTTCATTCCAAAATGAGCTCGTCCTCTCAAAGCCACGAGAGCCACAGCAGAGGGATGAAAGAGCCGCATGCGGCTCCGGAGCCGCGGATTGCCGACCTCTGACCTAAGCCCTCAAAAGAAGGAAATAGCCTACAGGCGCTATAGCCTCCAACGAAAAAAAAAAAAAAAGTAATGACCAGAGTGTCCGCTGGAACATACTTGGGTGAGCTCACATCCATTTCCCGTGTGTGGCGTTCGTCCCCCTTTAGACTCTGCAGGTCAAAGTCGTACCTATCACCAATGAAGTGGTGATAGTTTACAGGACAGTTTACAGGTTTCATACTCATGATTTTACTCTTGTACCTCTCTTGCAGTTGCCCGAATGTACTCGCAACTAAAGTCTGAAAACGTTAGATGAATGCCATGGCATCAATAAGATAAACTAACTCTGATGCACAACCAATGGCCTGCAGGGCGCACCCAGGAAATGTCTTCTGGGGGGAGGGCAGATTTTTTTTTCACCACCCAGTTTGTAAACCCGCCAGATTTTTTGCTATACTCGGTTCAAGAACGTTAGAGCCACATGCCCCTCCCCCGAGGTGGAGCTTGTCAGGCCCTGGTTCCGTCTTGATTGGGTGATGGTGTGATGGGAGGTTTGGCGTCAAAATGTACACTAAATAAACTTATCCCCACCCCTCACTCTCAGACATCGGTCTGCCCTCCCATATGCCCCTGTTAATCCCTTAATTGTGACTTTGATCCACTCAACACAAACACCACACACCAACACACACAACACACACACACACACACACACCACACACACACACACCACACACACACACACACACACACACACACGTATACACGGCCAGAAAAAAGTTATATAAATAGCAGAAAAATCAATATTATATATCTCTACTTAATGACTTCGCTCCCCTAATTATTCGTCATTTTTTAAAGCTTATGATGGATTATGACATCAGGAAGAGGAGGAAGGAGAAACATCATTGAATCATTGTTCTCTCTCTCTCTCTCTCTCTCTCTCTCTCTCTCTCTCTCTCTCTCTCTCTCTCTCTCTCATCTCTCTCTCTCTCTCTCCTCTCTCTTCTCTCTCTCTCTCTCTCTCGTCTTTTCCTTGTGACCTGCCATATCGCCTCAAGGCAAGGCCGGTGGGCGCTCAGGCGTGCGGTCATTAAGGGTAGTTCAGAACCGGTCAGGTTAAGGGTTTGCTTGTTTGACGTCAAAAAGGTTACTGCGCCTCCAGATGACCATTTTCACCTCGTCCCTCACAGAATTTTAAGAGTCATTATATTTCCTTCTCAATATCTTGTTTTCATGAAGAGTATCTGACTTACTTTTGTATTCCTGTGATAACACATTTACTAACGATGGTGAATTGAGCACTTTCGTGCACTCAAAGCAAATATATGGTGTGTTGTTAAAGAAATAACGAAGGACTGTAGGATGCACGCTTTCCACTGAATTCCGTCAACCAATAAGAGGCCACAGCGAAGCTGGCCTGACATGCTCCTCCTCGGGGGAGGAGAATTTGACTCTAACGTTCTTGAAACGAGTATAGCCGCTGGATAGTACATTTTTCCGCCATCAGCTGATTACCTTTTCGGGCCATATTTCTTTTTTCTGCTACTGAAACAATAGTTTTGGTAGTGTTAGATGCTTGTCCAAGGCATTACGTAAAGCATAAGCGCGACCAAATCAAGGTATAGTATTAGGATCCTGAATAGGTATAGATTATATGTATATAACTAATTTATCAATTAAGCTACAGGATGTGTGTCGCCTGTCTGTCTGAGGCAACAACATCTTTTGATGAGGTTATGTTGACGAAGTATCAAGCCATGGCCTGCATCAAGACAACCTGGTGTCTTGATGCAACACGTAGACACCTCGACCTGGTTCCAGCCTACACATACAAGCTGTGTGTATCATCTCAGCGCTCTGCCCAAGGATGATGACGCTGACACAGATGCAACAGGCCTGAGAGACATGAACCCCGGGAAAACCTGTTAGATTCCGGCCAAAACTCATATATGCTGCAACTGGCCGGAGGGAAGAGACAGAAACCAAAAACGGACGGGGGTCACTGAGCTGTTCCGGCCATTCCCTTGGCCGTCGGAAAAGTGACTTGTCACTCGCCCTCACAGTGTACAGATATATATATATATATATATCTATTGTAATTATTTGTTCTGGTATTTTGTAATAACAAAGCCTTATAAAACAACCGCTCGACCACTTTTTTTAAAAACTACCATTTGAAGTGTCTGGCTAGGACGGAAAGACCCCTACCCATCAATCTACACTTCGGAGGCAATCATCCCCTACAGGGTCCCCAACACTTGTAAGTATTCTTACTCGGTTGACCCCAGTTACCTGAAAATAACAATACAGATAAGGGGTAACATAAATGGTGGCAGCGGTGGGATACGAAAAACCCAATAATATTACAGTACCGTAAAATAATGAAAAATTAATACACGTGAGGTGAGCGATAGATTGTGGAACAACATTGAGTCTGAACGTAGACAGAGAGACAGAGAGAGACAAAATTTTAAAGCTGTGTCAGACAAGCGTGGCCTTCGTGTTTTTTTTCCACGTTTCAGCATCTCCTCTTAAAGATCTAGTTCATATCATTACTAAAACCCCACAAAAAAACAGAGTTATCAATTAATAACTCCCCAGTATAGATAATCCAGCTTACATTGCCTTCGAGATTCAGCGACGAGAACACCGCGAGGACAAGGACGCGTATCTCCGCGAGGACAAGGACGAGGACGCGTGGAAGAACGCGGACGAGGACGCTGTTATCGTGTGTACGGAAGAGGCCCCGACTTCTTACGAGGTCATCACAACGCCCCAGCCGACACCTGCTTCCCCCCCTTGCTGACCCGGCTTCTGCATTGACATCTCTTGGAGGAACGCTTCAACTGAACGGACAAGACTACTGCCGTGCGGGACACTGCAGTATAGTGAGTACAAACACCCTTAGCTGACATTTACATGATATATATATATTCAAGTACGCCACTTGTTTTTACAACAGTAGATAATGGTAAAGGAGTTATTTTTTGTGTAATAATTTGTCAGTTATTTTTGTAGTTGTATTTTTTTCTTTGCACTGTTAAATAATTTATAGTACTTCACTATACATGTTCGCTTTTTATATCACTCATATTGTACATGCATCTTTTTTATTGCCTTAAAAGCACAAGAGATGGGTAAATAGCACTTTATTTTGGTTAAAGTTTCACTTATAATTAATGGACAAAACAAATCAGACTAAGTCAGAAAAAGAGCGTAAATTTACTCACCGAAAAATTTCTTGGACTTTGAAAAAGGACGGAAAGTCTTAGCATCGACGCAGCAAATAGGACAGTGAGGAAGAAATTAGTTAAACATTTACCAGGGGAGGATATTCGAAAATTAAAGTGGAAGTCACCACCTACGAGTCTCTCTTACTAACACAATGTCTCCCACTAACCCTCCCGGTATTCTGGCACCCCTTCCTCAGGCCGCTGGAGCTATTAAAATATTGCCCACAAGTGCAGCTATTCGCGAATTTTCGGGTACTGATCCAAGCTATACTGCCAGGGAATATATTAGTCTTTGTGAGGATGTCATGAAAAACTCCTTTGTATGTGATGAAGGGGATCAAATATCTTTCATCCGTTCACGCCTACAGGCTGGCTCACGAGCTTCACATTTAATGCAAGTCAGCGCTTTTACCAAGCCACAACAAGCCAAAATTATCTGGCTTTTGGGTCAATTTCTTGGAAACATTTGGGGAAAATGAAAAACACAGCTTGGTAAAAGGGTGTTAATTTAGGGGGTAGAGCTATTGCACGGTAGCGCTCCCTCAAAGGGATCTTTTTGATGGTCAGGTAGACGCAAACAGAATATCTGCTGATTTCGTTAAGTACTTAAAAGACAATGGGTGGACTCACGGAGACACCATGCAATTACCCGATGTATGCAAGTTTCTGGATTTTTTTGTGTACATGATGTTGCTAAAAGGGAAATGTCGAAGGAGCAGTTTATCATTAAAATACACACACAATGAAGACCCCAAACGATTTTGTTTTTAAAATTTAAAAAAACTAAAGTGGAGGAGAAGGATAGTGATGTGGGGTATGTCAGCCTCTAATTTTCGCTATGACGTTAACCACAATTGATGAGGTGGCTCCTGACTCATCCTATGCGGCCGTGACTGCGTCAGGGAAACGACCTTCATTTGCACATACTCCCAGCGTGAAGGACAACCACAGCAGGTGTTTTAATCGTGTCAAGGATCAGCGTAAAGCCAAGAGAAAGAATAATTATCGTGACGCCAGGTCTGTAAATGCTCAGTTTACCAATAAACATTATTATCAAGATGAGACACCTCCACCGCGAAGGCAGATGCGACCTCAACCTGCAGTAAACAAACCTTATTCCTCTTCTCCTCGTGGCGCGACAAAACAATCCATATTGTTCAATCCATGAAAGAAACCCCCCATTTCACTGATGACTGCTTAACGCTTGTCAAAATGAAGACAATTTTTCCCGAGGCCGTGGCCGTGGTCATTCAAAAACCAAAGAATGACTGACTGACTGAATAGGAAGAAAAATCATTAAGGAAAAAAATACTGCAGTGGTATCGGATGATGTTGAGATATATACATCCTTAGAGCCGCTTGCAGTCAAGCCAACATAATGGCTTTTTTCAACAAAAATGGGACGGTTAAAGGCAATCTTTTGCAGTGGTTTACTGGCGCCGCCGTAAATGTGCTGTCAGAAAAGGCTTCCCTTGCACTAAAACGTGCTTTCGCGCGGAAGTCAATGGCCTGTTCGTCCAATGACCAAAATTTTAAATTTGGGTGTTACTAGCGAGCCTCTCAACTTTTTAGGTATTGTTCGCCTACCCATCAGTTAGGAAAAGGCACATCTATTATGCGTTTGGATTTTATGTAGCTTCCAACTTCTCCTTGCCCACGGATGGGTTGTTAGGGTTGAAATCGTTTCAAATCCAATCGTATGGTGATTCATCCTGACATCAATATGATAAAATTTCAAGGAAAAGGCTTTCAAGCAATGAACCCAACCCATGCCCCTTTGACTTACGAGTGTGGACTAATCGCAAAGAAAATCTAGGTACTTACCAGCCCAAATCAGGCCGTACCTGCCCTTCAATGTAAATTCTACCAAAAAAGATAATAGGGAGAATTGGAAAGTTTTTTAATGCCACGGAATTAGGGGACCACGAGATACCCCACCGTGTGGCCATGCACATTCCCGTGGTCAGCCCCCCAAAGCTACCGTAGGTGTGACATCTGCTTTGAAGGCACCTAGTCAAAAAAAAAGACTAGTTTGTGGAATCAACTCTGAGCACGTTCGTGAGGGACACAAGACTGTCGCCCTTGTGGTCAATAAAACCGACGGTCCCATCAAAATTTAAAACAAGGGGTCCTTTTAAGTAAAGCATTAGCTTATGACGCGCCCGGTTGGTAGCAGAACCTTTGAACTCCCAGCTACTTGTATTTTTCCTATACAATAATACACTCGAAAACAAGCCGGCTCCTGTACAAACCTTGATTCACCCCGTCACTGAGTGGACTATCCGGAATTAAAGCCTTCACTGTTAAAGACTTTTAAAAAATCCCGTGATGTTTTGCCATGCCGGGGAGATTGTCTAGGCGTTACTGCCGAACAACACATCACATTAAAATTAAAATTGGTCCCCAGCCGGTCTATATTCCGCTATCGACTTCCTCAGTCAGAGCAAATAGTCGATGATCAAATAAAAGACATGTGGAACAGGGTGTAATAAGAAATTCACGATCCCCGTTGAACTCGCCCTATTTCTCGTTCCTAAAAAGGACGGAAGTTACAGACCTGTAATTGTTTTTTTAGGCGGGTAAATGAAAGTAACTGAGGGACGATAGGTATCCTCTCCCTGTTTTTAAGTGACTTGTTGATGGCTCTAGGACCAGGTAATAAACTTTTCAGTAGCCTTGATCTTCTAAGCGGTTACTGGCAAGTACCGATGGCGCCCGCGTGTTCAAGGGAAGTAATGTTTTCAGCACTCTCAGCGAACTTTTTGAGTGGCTTAGAATGCCTTTTGGGCTTAAATCAGCCACTATCATTTTTCAAAGAATGATAAATACCTTGTTTTGCTGGTATGCTAGGAAACAATGTATATGCATATTTTGATGATGTGATCATTTGTAGTAAGGATTCAGAGTCTCATTTTTCCACTTTAGAAAGCTGTACTCCTTAAGCTTAAAGAAGCAGGTCTAAAAGCTAAAATCACGAAAGTGGGGAGTTTCTAAAAAACCTAAAATTTCCTCTTAGGACATATCGTCGATGAGGACGGAACTCACACCATGAATGATAAAATTAAAGCAATTCAAAACTTCCCGCAACCACAGAGTGTAGACAATGTCCGTTCTTTCATTGGATTGTGTGGGCTTTTTATCGGCGATTCATTAAAAAATTTTGCCGCCATGGCAAACGCCTCTGAACAGATTGTTAAAGAAAGATACACCGTTTCATTGGAATGCTGCACAAGATCAAAGTTTTCAAGACTTGAAATTTTCCCTAACCCAAAGCACCTGTCTTGGCGTTTTCCCGATTATAAGGCTCCTTTCATATGTATACGGATGCGTCTGCCCTGGGCCTTGGAGCGGTTTTTAATGCAAAACCCGACGCAAGCGGTAAAAATCGCGCTGGGTTTCATATGCGAGTAGAACCTTAAATCCTGCCGAGTCAAATTACTCTGTCACTCATCAGGAGACGCTCGCTGTTGTCTGGTCTCTCAAACATTTTAGGGATATTAAACTTTGGATATGATATAACTATATTTACAGATCACGCAGCCGTCACCGAACTATTTAAGGGGGAAATTACCGGGGACTCCCGTGGGAAAACATCAAGGTTTTCCAATTTAAATCTGAATCAGCCAATTGGGGCCCACGTCAAAACAAGGGCCCTGGGAAAAGAAACCCGAACATGTTTCAAATTTACCAAAATTACCAATTCCTTTTCACAATTTGTTTTTGTCCAACGGTGATGAACTTTAAAATTAATTCCCACAAGAAAGCAGAATCCCCCGGTTTTGGGACAATTTGTGATACCTGAGTCATATGTACCGTGGTATTAAAAATTAATTCATGATGCGGTTATTGCCCGGGCATCCCGGGAAGGAGCGAACCCTTACTGCGGCCCGTAGAAGTTATTTTTGGCGACCATGCGTGTAGACGAGCGTATGTAGCAAAGTGTGTGAAATGCGCTCAGCAAAAAAGGGACGGTCCTAAGCCAGCACCGTTTTAGAATATCCTCCCCCGGAACGACCATGGGACGTACTTGGCAATAGACCTACTTCAGCTTCCGCTAGCCCTCAGGGTTCCAAGTACCTCTTAGTATGTGTAGATCACTTGTCTAGGTACGTTGTAATGGCCCCCTTAAAGGATAAAACTGCCCGTGCGGTTTTCTCACGCCCTAAAAGCCAATCTATTTTGTCCCTACTCGACACCTCGAGTATTATTAAGTGACAACGGGCGGAGTTTCGCAACGCAAATTCTGAGGAAATTTGCAAAATGTTTAACATAAGTCAAACCTTTGTAGCAACATATCACCCCGCCAGTAAGGCCTTGTGGAGCGCACCAATAGGAAAATCCCAGAAATTTAGCGCCCGGTTGTCAGGGCTTACTAGAAAATTGGGAAAAATTGGTACCACATGTAGCAGCTAGCATAAATAGTAGCGTTTGCGAGTCAACAGGACAATCCCCGTATTACATAGTTTTTGGGATAGAGAAAAGACTCCCTTATGACTTGCTAGGTAGTCCTCAACCACCTGTGTATAATATTTATGATTATGCTAAGAGCCAATTACAGGTTTTCTCAGAACATCCATAAAGATGTAAAAGACAGACTGTAGTTTCAAAAGCTGCTATGTGCTCCCAACAACACAAGCGTTTTTCTCCTGTTTCTGTACAAGTAGGTGACTTTGTAATGATTAGAGTACCCGAGGACACTCAAAATTGTCTCCTAAATTTGTGGGACCACCCTGGTGTTAAAAAAAATTACAAGGTCATAAGTTTGAGATATTTGATCCTTGGTTAAATACATTGGGGTAGTACACAGTGACAGACTTAAAAAGACCAGTGCAAAGCCGATTTAACCTTAGTAGAAACTGCACCCGTGATCAATGCTAATCGTCCCGACTAATGATAAAATCAACTCTTCCCAAATAACCACCGCAAAGCTTATAACCTTCGCTCTGGTAACAAATAGTTTGTTGCTAATAGCTTGTTTTTGGGTTCCAGACATGTTTGCCTTCATATATCTCTTCACCATGAGCTCTACTCTGACTCTGGACCCTTCACAAACTCAAGCCTGGAGCCCTCGTTGCCCACTTGGGTCGAGTCTCCCTGGTGGAGGATGTGCTGTGGGTTACGTACCCCCATACTGCTCTTCTGAGGATACCGAGCAGGTTGAGGGAGGTCACGGAGCAACTGAACACAGCTTTAATTCAATTGGAAAAAAATCTCCCACAGAAACATATGTTCCTGGAGATCGAATTGGGTCAGGGGATCAAAAAATCATAGAGACCATTATTTTTCCCCTCTTTCGTGCACGTCTGATTACCTCAATGACACAATCAATCTTGCCCTAGAACAACTACCACGACCTTGATGTTTCTAACCGAGCTAAACGGAGATTCATTGATGGTATAGGTCAACTGTCACGCATGATATTTGGAAAAGGCTATGAATGAGGATGTAGAAAAATTACGTAACAGGTTTAATCAGTAGCTTCCATAGCATCAGCAAAAAAGAAAGCCATACAGTTAAACTGCATGAATATCGCTAAACTTGAAAAGCATGTGAATGATCTTGCCTTGTATGTTGATAAAAATAACATTTACTATGAACAAGGTGCTGAGCCCAGTTTTAAAAAACGACATATATATTTTTTATGGAAATTAATCAAATACTACCCATACTGGAGAAAAACAGCTAACTCTCTTTGGGATGCTAACTCAATGATAATACAGAACATTGCAGACGCAGCGGGGTGGAAGGGTGACTTCCTCTCTTTTCCCTGTCAAGGACTTTATCCATGCTTTAGATATTGGAAGAAAAGGAATATAAATTAAAACCTTGTTTGACTCACGCGGTATTCATCACTACTATCCCTTACTGGAGTCTGTGCTGACGTCAGACGCAATAGTTTATTCATATACCCTTTCAATTTATCGGACAATTTGAAGTTCATCAAATTGAACCGTTTCCTTTTTCAGTGAATGAAACATTAATGACTGTAAATGCCTCAATCGATTATTTTAAATCCAAAGACTTGCCGTTTACGCGATTGGTCATTTATCTGATTTGCAAAATGTAAGTCCGAGTATCTAAATTTATTTCATTGTCCAGCCTCACTCTTTGCCTTTCTGCCCTTAACGGGTGGAGTTTGTGAAATTGTGCTAACCCAGAAAGATGCTTCTATGGCCTGTCTTTGTGCCCTTATACTCACCTGGCACCTAAGGGAAAAATTTCATCAATCATTTTTTAGTCATCACTATTTTTTTTCACAAAACCTTTCTTTGGTTTGTAGTATGCCCTGACGGCACTGAAAACAAAGGAAGTGTCAGGTCACTTCGCGGTTCTTGTCGCCTGTCATGTGCGCTCCGTCAACCCGACACTATTCCCTTCTACATTCCACCATGGTTTACTGGTAATTTTTCTAGTAATATTTTTCCATAGATAGCTTGAAATATGTAAATTCTCTAAAATCAAGTATATTACTAACAGCCTTTCCGAGTTCACTTTTTCTAACTCTTTGGATTTAAAAAACCCGCTGTACAGGATTTCCCTACCAGTTTACTTAACTCCTTTTGTACATTATCCCTCAATCATTATTCCTATTTACTTTTTATTATTATTGTGATTCCTCTGTGCTGTGTTGTCCAGAAAGCCCTCAATTTGTATAGGCCCTTAAAGGGAATATGGACAGCGAAGTCGTGACTCCATAGTACACATTATAACATGGTTAGGTACATGTCTCTAGAGTCTAGCCCATCGCGAGGACGCGATATGGGTAGGTGACCGAGGATATTAGGATCCTGAATAGGTATAGATTAATATGTATATAAATAATTTATTAATTAAGCTACAGGATGTGTGTTTGCCTGTCTGTCTGAGGCAACAACATCTTTGATGAGGTTATGTTGACGAAGCATCACGCCATGGCCTGCATCAAGGGCAACCTGGTTCTTGATGCAAACGTAGACACCTCGACCTGGTTCCAGCCTACACACACAAGCTGTGTGTATCATCTCAGCGCTTGCCAAGGATGATGACGCTGACACAAAATGCAATAGGCCTGAGAGACATGAACACGGAACCGTTAGATTCCGGCCAAAACTTTATATGCTGCAACTGGCCGGAGGGAAGACAGAAACCAACGGACGGAGTCACTGAGCTGTTCCCCGGGCCCTTCCCTTGGCCGTCGGAAACACGTGACTGTTACTCGCCCCTCACAGTGTACAGATATATATATCTATTGTAATTATTTGTTCTGGTATTTTGTAATAAACAAAGCCTTATAAAACAAACCGCTCGACCACTTTTATTAAAACTACCATTTTTAAGTGTCTGGCTAGGACGGTAAAGAACCATCAATCTAAAAATTCTGAGGGGAATCATCCCCTAGTGTCACCCAAAACTTGTAAGTATTTTTACTCGGGCTGACCCCAGTTACCTGTAATAACAATACAGATAAAAGGGGAAAAATAGGTGACAACGGTCAGGTGACGCGGCCACATTTGCTAGAACAGGTATTTTTTTTTTTACGGGAATGTTAGTGTATTTGATTTCATAAAGCAAGGACATTTTGGGGGAGGCCATTTACCCCCCTTTGGCCCCCCTAGGTGCGCCACTGCCGATGGGCAATTCCTTCATAGGCACCCATGAATCAGAAAACCCTTTTCCTGTAGTGTACTATAAAGTCTGATTTGGTTCCATTCCGCATATTATATTCATCCCTGTCTGCTTCAAACAGAAATGGTGGGTATTCCAGCCATTCATTACTGAACGCATCAATCCTTGCTTCATCACTTAGATCCTGTTTGAAACAAAGGGCGATTGTAACTCCATTTTCCTCAGATATTACTTGTTTGACCTTGTCTGGCTTCTTCTTTCCTTTTTTCTGCTATGATGCAAATGTTGTTATCTTGGGCACACTGATTTTGTCAGCATTGGAGAGAGGGGGAGGCATGCAGTTAGCAAGTTCAGAAGAGCAAATCAGCACGAAAATAATGGTAGAAGATATAGCAAGAGAAGAAACATTGCACTGCTGTTAATGCACTGACTTTATTCCTTATTATAATAGTTTTGCCTTTACTGGGCTTCTTCAGAGGAATACGGCTCGCAGGCCGACTGTCCTATCTTTATATCCATCGGAACGGATAGATATGCAGTCGGTAGTCCCTCCCGATGGATATAAACAGTTGGCCTGCGAGCCGTATTCCTCTAAAGAAGCCCAGTAAAGGCGAAACTAGTAAGGAATAAAGTACTCACTTCTCAGCACGTGTCTCCTGCATCACTTTTTTTAAATGATAATAATGACAGTAATGATAATAATAATGATAACAACAATTATAACATAAGTAATAGTATGCAATAATAATATCAACGAATTATCAGCGTACATATGTGTCTATTTGTCTCTGTCTGTCTGTCTCTCTCTTTAGATCTATCTACGGATTCTACGCATGTAGGTACTACCTACACTGCTGCTTTATCCCCTTCAGGTTGAGGAAGCTGCCTACAAAAGGAGCATCAAGACGAAGCATAAGGAGCGGAGACTGGTGGAGGAAAACAGGTCCCCCCGAGCCCTCACTTTATCTCATCTTGAAGGAGTATTCTACATGCTTGGCTTTGCGTGGACGATCAGTGGAATCATCCTTTTGCTGGAAGTCTTGAGGCCTCGCTACGGAGGACGCTTTGCGGCATGCTAACCACCACAACAATTATTATGGGTATTATGTAATTGCTCGTGTGGTAAAAATCCTTCATGATGCACGTGTTTAGGCTCTAATAAATTAAAGCAATTTATTCGAGGAAGAAGATACTTTAAAAAAAGAAGTTTGGACAAAACCATATTCTTGCATCCAGGATATTTTTTAACTTGTTTGATAATGTGACATTCATGTACTGGTTACTCGTATATACTCTTAAAAGGTATATCTTATACGCATCTCTTATAAGAGAAACACCAAGCTATCTCAAATCTATCGTAAAAAAACTGAATTACAGAATACGATAGCCTAAACATTTATACCTAGGCACTGCTAATGGACCACTACACTCAGTTTTATGATCCCGTTAGAGCCTGTGAATCTCACTCAAATATACATGTTTTGAGGACTTCATAGATAATTTTTTGTACATGCTTCTATAAAATTGTTTCAAATCAAAAGATTATTCAAATTCATCCAACAAATGTAACATTGGTGTCTAGGATGCATAGAAAATGAAAATATATGCGTATAATAGTAATTATTTTCTCCATAAAATCAACTCGTACATACAATTTCCGATTCGGTAAACGTCTCATTTAGTCAATATAGCATTATATTATGGTATAAATTTAGAGTAATGCATTAATGAACGCTTGTTACCATTATGTTGCCAGATGAGTGTACGGCAATTTTCGACATTGTACGACGAGGTCAAATGTGGTATAGTTCAGGGCGAGGATTTGAGAGTGTAGCCATACACGGTGTTTTCGGAAATCGGAAATTGGGGGCGTGGACACTGCAGCGGCAAGTGTTCAATGGTTTCCTGGACGTTCCTGCGCCAGGGCACTTATAGTTACCTAGTAAACACAAGTGACTAGCTTCGTCAGCGAACGTCACTCATGAAATAGTATACAAACATCGTACTTTGGCAGACAGGCCGTGTTTATGTTTATGATGTTGGATGGCGAAATCATCCATGGCGTTAATTATGTTTTTTTTATAGAATAAGAAATCATACTACCCTTGTGCACACAATCTATAATCTTTCAGCATCAATGGAGAAATATATTCACCCAAACATTTTGACATAACAGTTCCTTAACTAGGGGACTGCGGGAGCTGTGATTTTTTTTAGTGCCCACAGTGCAGCAATGTGAGTGAAATAGTGACCATTACAGGATTGGATGAAAATCACATCAACGTCAAGGTAGTAAAAATCCGCATCCAGCAACATATATATTTTTAACCCAAACGTATAGGGTTGTGGTGTAGTTGTGGTCGGGAGTTGAAATATCTGGCGCGAATGGCACCAAAAGGCTTGCGAGAGACTACTGAAGTGGGGTCAGGGATGCCACTCCTTGGGATTTTTCCCAAGATTTTGAGGGGATTATTCAAGTATTCCTCCAGTAGTTTATCTCAAGGTAAGTATGTGTACCGTATTTAGAACTGGACCCCAAAAAAATCCTAAGATAGACAAAAATATCCCAAGGTCGTTAAGAAAACATTGAAACTGAATCCTAAATACGGTACATATGCTTACCTCGAGATAAACCACTGGATAAATACTTGAATAATCCCTCCAAAAATCCCAAGATAGACAAAAAATATCACAAGGCCATGGCCTATATCCCAAAATCTTGGGAAAAAACCCCAAGGAGTGGTTTCCATACGTACAGCGTAGTTAGGCAGATGGTGATGTGTGATATCGAGGGCTGACATAGCGGCCTACATGTGACACAGTTTGCGGACTTCTACAAATGTTGGCGCGGTTTTTGTATGCAATTGAAAACTGCGCTTCCGGAAGGCATGCCGTAGTCGCTCAGCAGAGCCTTCCGGAAGGCTTGCCGCAGCCCACGGCTGAAAGGCTGTCGGACCATATAAGTAGATCATACTTTCAAATACTATTTCTTCTAACCAATGTTCATGGTATGGACATGAGTATATAAAAACCATTGGTTTTATTAGTGAAAACCTGATTTTCAACATAAGAACACTTAAGATTGCCTTATTTTTGTTAAAATAACATCAAGTATTGGTCGCTAGCACCCAGTTGTCTGCAAGTTGCCTATCTAACCAAGATTTATGGACATTTGGAACGGGATCTTAATATTCAGTGTAGTGGCCTATTTACTGGTAATAATTTGTAGCCTGGAAAATCACTTCAACTGTGGTTTCCTCTTCGCTGCAGTGCTTGATCAGTTAGAAAATAAACATGATGCACCCTAATGTCTATTTTTTTGTGGAAGTGAGTTGAAAGAACTCACTATTGAGGTGAAGGATGGCTTTAAACTAAACATATTCCTCCTCGTACTGCTTTCCTTGTGTAATGTTATATTGTGACTCTGAGGTCTGCACGTTTTTGGTATCTTTTACGTGGGTAATTTTGCTGTCAGTAATTGTATTATAGAATTCTTTCATTCATATATTTACCTACATAATAATGTAATCTATATACGTACTCTAAACAGCAAAAATATCCCCACGGATTGACCAAAGGCCACATTTTTTACCCTAGTTAGTAAAATTCGTAGCGCCTCTCTCTCTCTCTCTCCCTTCTCTCCCTTCTCTCTCTTCCTCTCTCACCCTCTCTCACCCTCTCTCACCCTCTCTCACCCTCTCTCACCCTCCCTCTCCCTCCCTCTCCCTCCCTCTCCCTCTCCCTCCCCTCCATCCCTCCCTCTCCCTCTCCTCTCCCTTCTCTCTCTCTCTCTCTCTCTCTCTCTCTCCTCTCTCTCTCTCTCTCTCTCTCTCTCTCTCTCTCTCTCTCTTAAAAAAAAACATCAAATACAGACGGGAGGGAGTCAGGGTCAAGGCAAGGGAGAGGTAAGATAATGATGGCTGCTATGCAGCGCTGAGGGGTTGATGCTAATCCTACACCTAATCCCTCCCCATCTCACCCCGGAGTCGCCCGTAATATACACTCGACTCCCTTCCTCGTTGTGTATGTGGGTGTGTGGGTGTGTGTGTGTGTGTGTGTATGTGTGTGTGTGTGTGTTGTTGAAAATATTACATAAGAACATAAGACCATAAGAAAATAAGGAAGCTACAAGAGGCCGTGAGACCTACACGTGGTAGTTATTAATTGAATAAAGTCTTACAATATTTGACAATGAAATAAGAAATAACATACATACAATAAAATACAACCAGGGACCTGGATCTTTCAGAATAAAACAACAACAATGTGCTGATGAAGGCAAAACAATAAGAAAGAAATAATTAATACAAAAAAATAAACAATAAAACGTAGTTTAAAATGAATTTCCTCCACTACACTACGGCATTCCCTCCCTGCCTGCCTCCTTTTATCACCCGCCCTCCCCGCACCCTTCCTTCCTCCTTCCTCCTCATCCTTCCATCCTTCTGTCTTCCCTGCCCACTGCCTCCCCCTAACCTCCCGTCTCGAGTTCACTCCTCTACCCCTTCTCTATCTCTCCTCTCCCTCTCTCCCTCTCCCTCTACTCCCTCTCTTCCTCTTCCTCTCTTCTCTTTCCCTCTCTCTCTTCCTCTCTCTCTCCTTCCTCTCTCTCTATCTCTCTCTCCTCTCTCTCTCTCTTCCTCTTCCTCTCTTCCTCTCTTCCTCTCTCTCTCTCTCTCTCTCTCTCTCTCTCTCTCTCTCTCTCTCTCTCTCTCTCTCTCTCTTCTCTCTCTCTCTCTCTCTCTCTCTCTCTCTCTCTCTCTCTCTTTCACACAAACACGTAACATTGGAAATTTATTATATGCGCAAATACATAGATATATTTCAGCAAGATTAGACAGAGAGAGAGAGAGAGGAGAGAGAGAGAGAGAGAGAGATGAGAGAGAGGAGAGAGAGAGAGAGGAGTCAGCAGGTGTTTTGTGTGGGACGGCGGAGTAGCCCTATAGCACCCTTGGGAAAACTTAATCTCATACCCTAGCATCGCCGCCTCCACCACCATCACACCCACTCCAGTCACGGGGAAAGGATATGAAAGAAAGGAGATGAGAGAGAGAGAGAGAGAGAAAAAGAGGAGAGAGAGAGAGGGAGAGGAGAGAGAGGGAGAGAGAGAGGAAGAGGAGAGAGAGAGAGAGGAGGAGAGGAAAGGAGAGGGAGAGAGAGAGAGAGAGAGGATAGAGAGAGGAGGGGAGAGAGAGAGAGAGGGAGGAGGAGAGAGAGAGAGAGAGAGAGAGAGAGAGAAGGAGAAGGGAGGAGAGAGAAGAGAAGAGAAAAGAGAGAGAGGAGGGAAGAGAGAGAGAGAGAGAGAAGGCCTACGAATTTTACTAACTAGGGTAAAAAAGTGGCTTGAAATCCGGGGGGAATTTTTTCCGCGGGGGAAAAAGTGGCGGAGGGGGCCCGGGGTCGGTTTTTTCATTTTATTACAATACAATCAAAAGAAATCTAAGGAATTTTCGTGACATTCGGGAATTTTAGAAGTTTTAAAGGGAAATTTCAAACCCCAAAGGGAAATTATATGACCCAAACTCGCGACCGGAGCGAGACCTTAACCCTAAGCGTGACCGCCCCCCAAGGTGAATGGTGTGCCACTGGTTAAAAAGCCCCTTTCAAATTCTAGAGTAGCGCGCCGAATTGTGGCAACTCGTACTCGAAAAAAACCCGTGGGCGCGCTCGTAGGTACTGGGATAGTCCCCATCAAGTCGTATCAAGTAGTGGAGTCGGGGAGGGTCGCAGGTGTCTTGGGTATGCGTGCGGGGGTTTGGAAATTTTGGACATTTTAAAAAATTGGCCGCCAACGTCCGATTTTTGGAGCGTAGCCGGGGTAATACTAGTATCAAGTATAGGCGTCCACCCCTTGTGGCCCCTTGTTTTTGGCTCAGTTCGCGGCGGAACGTGGCACGACCCATTTCCCAGCAATTAACTATTACAAAATTACTCATTAAGGGTTTGTTCTACCAAAAAGTTGTCACAGCCCCTTTGATTTGACAGAAATACTAGCATGCAAATTTCACTCAATCGACAATATTTAGGAATAGTTATTCACTTTTGGCTTAAACTTGGTTCCATTCCCCCTTTCGCGAACGGGTTTATGTACACTGAAAAAATTAAAGGTATAGAAAGGGGATACAAGGGGCTTCCTATGGTTAAAATAGCATACCCCATAGGGGATATTTAAATATGATATACCCCCTTTAATTTTTACCCCTTTAAGGGATAAAATTACTTATAATACCCCTTTAAAAGGGTATTATAAGAAGTTATCCCTTTAAAAAGGGTATAAGAAAGGGTATATCATAGTTCTAAATACCCCCATAGGGTTACTATTTTAGACCCCTAGGAATACCCCTTTTATACCCCTTTTTTTCCTAGGAATACCTGCTAAAAGGGTATTCTAGAGAATATATACCTTCGTACTCTAATCATTATACCCCCAGGTATGGGGAAACTTATAGGTATAAAAAAAGGACTTCAGGTTTCAAAAGTTTCTATATTTTTTCCTTTAAAATATAAATAAGGCATATGTGTTTGGGGTTTTATGGGGTGTTGAGGGGGGGTGGTGGTGGTGTTGGTGGTGGTGTTTAAGGGGTGTTTAAGGTGGTGGATGGTGGGGAGGTGGTGTTTTAAGGTGGGTTTAGGTGGTTGAAGGTGGGGTGATGGTGTTTATGGTGGTGTGGTGGTGGTGTTTGGGGGTGGTGTTGGTGGTGGTTTTGAAGGTGGGTTTTGGGGGGTGTTTAATGGGTTTTGGTGGTGTTGAAGGGGTGTGATGGGTTGATGGTGGTGTTTATGGTGGTGTTTATGGTGGTGCTGAAGGTGGGTTGGTGGTGGGTTTTGAGGGTGGGGTTTGTGGGGGTGTTGAAGGTGGTTTAAAGGTGGTGCTAAAGGGTGGTTTTTGGGGTGGTTTTGTGGTGGTTTTGATAATGGGGGTTTGATTGGTTGAGATTTATGGTGGGGGGTGGTCTCTTATTTCCCTCTCTTATTCCTTTTACGCCCTCTCTACTTCGTAAAGAGGGGGGTTTCGTCAATGGGGGACGGCTCCACTGCCTGTAACCCAGTGGTATAAATGCTCAGTTGGAGGGTCCCCCGTGAACAACTCCCCAAATACCACCCAACGACCCTCTCCCCATCCATGCCCGACCGAGGCCCCCAATCGCTGTTCGAATGCATCGCCCGAGAAGGATTTGGGAACGGAGCTTCTTCGGGCCGGTAGGGGGATCGGAGGTCTTGCGTTAAAATGCCCCTCGACATCCCAGCGAGACTCCTGACTTTAAACCTCCCTTGTCTCTCCTCAGGAGGGTTCTAGCCCGGGCGTGACAGGCCCTGTGCTGGCCCCGGGTTCCCAGCCAGCTGGCGGGGGGCCGACTCTCCTGTTTTTCCAGCGTCTCCGTCGAGACAAAACCACGCCTGACCTCGGGGCTCCCCAATCACCCTTTGGGGCAGCCGGAGTTTCACGTTTGAAGGTATCCCAATTCTACAGATCCCGAGGCACGAGCACATCAAAACCGTTTTGAGACTGCCACCGCTACTCATGAGCACATGTCAAGCCCTTTCATTTTCTCAAGATGAAACACAGTAGGTTACCTTTTGAGTTTCTTCTGGACTTACATGAAGTTAAAGTGTAGCAAAAACAAGTCTGTGATTTTCCAAAAAAATCAGCACCCCCGGTAAACCCTGCGTTTGGAGTCCTCCAAGAGTACTAACGGGGATGGGGTCGATCTCCTACTACCCTCCGGCTTTAAATATACCATGTCCAGGGGTGCAGTTTTGGTCTTGATACAAGAACCGAAATTTCTCAACCTTCTGGCCCTTGCAAAGTTAAAAAGGAGAACTTTTGGTGTTTCTGGTACCGGAGCCAGGGGGACCAAACACACAACTGTCCCATCTCTACAGTGCCAGTAGTAGCAGTTACTAAAATGTTCAAAAATTGTGGCACCACCGCTCACGCATTATGGAGAAACCCCTCCCAAAAAAGAATTGGCGGCCCCGAATTTTTGGACCTCGAGACGCACGTTTTTTCAAGGTCACACAAGCAGGAAGTAACGGCGGTGCGTCACGAGACGTCACGTTGACAAGACGCACGTACAAATCGTGTAGTGTAAACCCCGCATTACCCCGCAATTTTTCTCTAACCAAAACAACAAGGGTTTATTTATTGGTTATATTTAAATTATTTTAGATATTATAGAAAATTTTGGCGTTAATAAAATTATATAAAATATATTATATATAGTAATATATATATAATTTATAAATAATATATATAATATATATTATATATATTTTAAAATAAAATATTATTATATATATAATTAATATTTACCACCACAACACACACACACACACACGAGTATATATTATATAATATACATAATAAAATATATAAATATAATATATTTAAGTCTATACCGGGGGTCGGAACCTTTTGCTTTAAAAGACCCTTTTGGGCCCCGTTTCCCACAAAGTAAAAGCCACTCTGAGCCAAAAACCTTTTGCCCCCTAAATTGAAGAAACCCATAAAATATTTCCTTAAAGTTAGCTTCATATATGAGAATATAGGGTTGCTTTATGAAATTATAAACTATAAACAGAAACAACTGCTTTTTTTTTCCTTTTTTAACGCGCAAAACACCAAATTTTTTTGAACTCTGAAAAAAAAAAAAAAAAGACATTTGCATTTTAGTTTTTTTCAACAAAATATTAAATGCAGGCCTTTTTGAGCCCTTCCCCTTATTTGAGGATTTTTTTTAATTTTAAAAAAATTTTTCTGCAGACATTGTAAAATCATACAGCTGCGCATGAAGGGCAAACCAAAAAATGCCACTTTGTTATTTTGAAATATTATTTCATTCCTTAATTTCCCACGTGGCGTACACAAGTCAACTGCAATTTAAAAATAAACCAATACAGCAGTTCAAGGTTGATATAAAAAATATATTTTCTAAATAATACCCATTAAATTTTTTTTTTTCATCTGGGTTATGTGATTTCTGCCCCTAAAATTCACTGCAAGCGTATCCATATAGGGTTTTAAGACGTCATTTTGTTTTTCGCGGGTTGCAAGCTCTCATCTGTGAGGCGCGAGCGATTTTATTTTTATGTATTTCATGAGGGAAAAAAAACCTGCCGCACAAGTGGTGGACCAAAAGATCGACGGACTCCAAATCTTTTTTTCATTGCTAAAAGTGTCGGGAATGGTATTCCATGTTCAAAACAAGTTTGCCCGGTTTGGGGAAAGGGTTTTAAATGTCACTCCTTTGTGATTTGAGCAAGAAGGGCCTTCTGCGAGCAACATTTTAAAAGATCAGCTGCCAAGTTTCTAATTTAGACACCCACACGTTTTTGTCAGCTTGGGGGGGCCATTCGAGCTAAAGATCGGGGACTTACTGCTGTAAATGCTCATGTTAACAAAAGGGATCGAATTAAAGGGGATGATGGGGAAGGTAATGTTTTTTTTTTTCCTCCCTAAAATACGGAATTTTTTCTAAAAATCGTTTGCATTGCGATATGGCAAAAATAAATACTAAAATTTTTTTGTTTTGTGTGTTCTTTGAACTCTTAAAAGAAGGGAAGGGAAGAGCGTACCCTCTGTACCTCGACAAACCCCTATCTTGCGCTAAAAAGCCAAAACCTTTCAGCACTCGGTGTTTTTCCCTTCCCCTGCGGGACTTTTGTTCAGGGGTTTTAAAAGGTGCGCTGTCATTCCCCATGAAGTGCAGTTTTTCCCAACCCAAATTGGGCCCGATCCAGTCGGGAAAAGGTAAACCCCTTTGTTTCCAAAAAATTTTTTAGTCCCCAGACACACACAAACCTTTTTCAGTCCCTCCCCTGGGGACCCCACAGGACTTTTTTTGGCAGCCGGAGATCACATTTTGGCTCTCAATTCATTAATAATGAAGGAACTGGGGTGGTTTAACCCTTGTGCATTTTTTTGTTCACTATCCGAATGACAATTTTATAATTTTCGTGCACCCCTGGGGAAATTTTTTGAGCGCACAATGCCTCTTGATGTGATCCCAGTGAAATGCAGCAGCTTTTACCGGACTTCTGAAGTAAACTCACAAACCCCGCGTGCTCCGTCATATTGGTGCCCCATCATATTATGACACCAGGTGAGTTGTGTTTATTTTTTGTTTTTAAACAATCCAAACGCTTCACGATGCCCCCCCCCCGTGTTGGCCTTTAACGGTTTACCCAAAGATTTCTTCTGTGGCCCGCAAGTTTTACATTTTTGATAACAGAACTATTTGCCAATCGCGACATCTTTTTACTCATACAGGCGATTGAGTACTCTGGAGCTGAATTAAGTCCGTGATTTTTTATTTTTTGGGGGATTTTCTGTCATTTTTAATGGCCTGTCCTTAATCTTTTCAGAGAGGGTATCTTAATTTTTGAATAAATTTTACTCTTTTTTTTAAGTCTAGGAAAAGTGTTTTGAATCTTTATGAAAGATTTTTTTAATTTGTCTCCATCTGGGAAGGTTGCCGTGCCGGGCTATCTCTTAGCGCCCCAAAACTGCATAAATACTTGAATTTGCAGAGTTCATCCACGCTTTAAAAAAGTTTTTTTCTGATCAGCTTTCCCCAGCAGTTTCCGAAATGCTCTTTTTCGTCATCTCCAACTGGGTATTTTTCAGCAAAGGGGTGGTTTTTTTGAAATGTCTTTTAAGTTTGATTTTTTTTTGTTTCTAATTTCTCGCGCATATTAGGGATACCGGTAAACCCGTTTTGTCAGCATGAAGCAAATTAATCTTTTCCCTGCGCATTAAACGTTCTATTTTGTCAGAAACTTTTTTTTAGATTTTTCCTGCAGCTTTCCGGGGTCAAAAAAGTCACTTTGTTTGACACGTCCCCCAGGGGTCTGGCTCACCCCGCCTCGAAACTGAGTATATAGTGTGGACGTGGAAAAAGCTACAAACCGAGACAAAGGGGGGTCGCCACCCTTTCGTCCTCCCCAGACCCGGGGAATTCTGTGATCTGCCTCGTACAACAAAAACCGGCTCTTCCCCGTAAAAAAACTCTGTAGGGAAAAACTAAAGGCCGAAAATCACTGGAAAACCCAGGGGCCCCAAACCCTTCAAAAACAACCCGAAAAGAAAAACGACGTATGAGAATACAGCGTGGGTAACCGTAGCACTCACTTTGTACAGTGAGGGGTAGGTGGCAAAAAGGGGGCGCGGGGACCACCACGCCCAAACCTTCCATGAGCTCCGCTGAAATTACCCTAGAGTCAAGTCAATTTACCCCAAAATTCTTAGTGTACCTAAAAACGGTTGACTGTATATTCGATTTTATAATATATTATATATATATTATAAATATAAATATTATATATATATATAAGGAAAAGGAAGTGGGGAAAATCCATATTTTTATTGAAAAAAAAAAAAATAGTAAAGTTAAGCCCCGAGTTTTTTTATTTTTTTATCGATTCCTTTAAATATATATTTTTGGTTTTTTAAGAAACACTTTAACAAAATAAGTATTTAGAAAAAACGACTAAGAATTTATTGACCCCAAATCTTTTAAAAACATTAAAAATAACAGGGACATAGACCTTTTGCATATTACAGGTAAATTAACATATTATCTTATAATATTACATTTGCAACCTACACGTTGCATCCCTTTTTTAAAATTATTTATTTCTTTAGCATATTGTCCTCAATGTTTAGGTTATGTGAAAATATTTTCAAGCGTTTATTGAAAATTTCATGCATTAAGCCACTTACGGTTTCATTTTTTGAGAGGATCTTTGACAAGTTTTAGTTATTTTAATTGCTGAAAAAACGCTCAACCGTGCATTGAAAAGGGGGTGAGAAAAGGGGGGATGTGCTAATTTGGGAAAAAGGGGGTAAAGGGGAGTCCGCATATTTTTTTCTTTCAGCACAATATCCCCGTAGTACTTTGTGAAGTGAGTTGATTAGAAGTTCTTCATCCAAACAGGAGTCTCCATTTTTTCATCCACAAGATTTTTTTTGGCTTACTTTGGTAAATGTGGGGTTCATCAAATATATATGCTAAGGATGGGGGATTTAGAGTTTTGCAGAACGAGGGTTTACACAGGCCACTACTTTATGAATTTTGTCATGATGAAATCTTTTCTGAATCTGGGATACGCTTCAAACAAAAAAGGACATGACTTAAAAAATGTGAAATTCTGACTGTTTCTGTTCCAATTGTTTTAGATCCCTTACTGTTGTAAGCACTCACTCCTGATATACATTCTCAACAGGAAATTAAGACAATTTAAAAAATTGTTGACCAGGACTAAGTAAAGAAATATCAGATTCTTAACAAGCCACATCCCTGAAGTCAGTATACAAAGCTTGTATGAGTTTGCATGTCTCAGTTTTCAGTGTGAAAAAAAAAATTTGGAGCCTCAACTGGAAGAACATTTTAACTATTGAAATTCCCAAGTTGAACCAAAATTCGAGGTAGGCTTTGGGTAAGCTTGTTTTTTAGGGAGAAAAAATCATATCATTTACGTGTTGGGGCACTAAAGTTTAATTCTGTGAAATAAAACTCCCAAAGCATCCCATGTTCTACCTAGCAATCTTTTCAACATGCCTTACAGACAACCCCTGGTTTGGCCCGGAGCCCGGATTTTACAGGTTCAAAATCAAAAAATTTTTTAAACTCTTTGAAGCATGTTGCCTCTTGGAGTAAGATAAATTAAGTGTGCAAAAATGTTACGGGTAAATCTTTAACATATTTTGGGAGTTTGAGGCAAGATTTTTGCACATAGATTTAATCTGTGGATGACATTTACAATTATGACTTTAGGCAAAAATTTTTTTTAACAATGTGCTACTGAATGGTTGGGTCCCTCACACATTTTTAGTGTCAAAAAAAAAACCCAAAAATATTTTAATAGGAATGTTTTTTGATGTGAAACATTCCTTCATGGCATTGAACAGTCCTACAGCTGAGCTATCATTAACCTCTATCAAATCTACGAAAGAGTTTTCAAGTTTATCTTTCTCAAAATGTTGTGCTAATACGCACAATTGTTTAGTTGTACTCCTGTCTGTTGTCTCATCTATAATTACAGAAAAAAGTCTTTCACGTAAGATTCCAAAGAGTTCAGTGCCGATCGAAAATGCTTTCCAAACACTTGTCTTATTATGTTTGAGGCTCTTTGCTTCCCTAGTTTTACTTTTTTTAAAGACATCGCATCAGGAAACATTGCTTTTAGGAGGTCTAGTAAGGGTTCACATAAGGAAATGGGCAAGTGATGTTCTGATAGAAAAGCACACACCCGAAGTTCAATTTTCCGTGCAGACTTTTCGATTGGGTCATTTGCAATAATAAAACTGGCAACTGACTTTGTCTTAGAAATTTCACCAATTTTCGTCATCTGGTAAAATTTTTCGTCATCTGGCAAAACTAAACCCGCCCAGAGAACAGAGACAGAAAACGGGGATCTATGAAGGGTGACACCAGTAGATTTCCGCTAGCCTTACATAAATAAAGTTTCGTGTGTATAAAAAATGAAAATTAAACACTGATTTTACGTCAATGAATCCTTTGAATTTGAATTTTAAAAAACTAACAAACACCTGATTACCCTAGAATTACCCTAGATTATGCATTACCCTAACCGCTACCCTAGAAGGGGTCTGATTACCCTAGTTTAGGGTATTTTACCCTAAAATGGAAGCACTGACCACGCCGCTCCCTCCTCACACCACACTCGGGCGGCGCGCGCAGGTCTTACGCAACCACGCGGCCGATTCAAACGGCATTTCGTAACAACTTGTCTGGCGGCAACAGGTGTCGCATACAGGACGTGACGCATATTTTGATCGACAAAATATTAAAACAAGTTTTATTTTAATGGCACAAGAACACTTCAATCTCCAAAGATATAACTATTACAACGAAAAAAACTAAAGAAATAAAATAAAAATCTATTTAAATTATATGGCCATTATTTATTCACATTATTTTTTTTCTCCAAAATGAGCTCGTCCTCTCAAAGCCACGAGAGCCACAGCAGAGGGATGAAAGAGCCGCATGTGGCTCCGGAGCCGCGGGTTGCCGACCTCTGGTCTATACAGTATATGAAAACTATGGGCCCCCCGTTTTTACACCCCTTGTTCCGCCACTGTTAATCGGTGAGGTTAGGTTAATTTATAAGCTTCTTGGGTAGGCGGTGAGATTAGGTTAATGGTGAGATGAGATCATTAGATGAGGTTAATGGTGAAAACCCTGTTTGGGGTGGGCTGGGTGGACTAAATATGGTTTCTGTGTTTTTTTGAGTGGACTAGATATGGTTTCTAGTTTATGGTTTCTATCCTAGCTGGGATATTATTTGATGAGGTTAGTACGTTGCTGTACTCGTAAATCACTTGGGATATTGTCTCTTCACCAGAAAACCCTGCCTATCAGCAGCCCCAGGCTTTCTGGGGGAGAGGGATATCTTAAAATAAAGGAGAGAAAAAAAGGTAAATTTCCAGATGAACACTACTTCCTTTGGTGGACGAAACTTTTTTTTTCTGGTGAGTTTTGATGTTTTGAGTTAATCTCCTAACCAGTTATGTCGCAAATAACTTTTTTGTGATTTGGAACAAAAATGACAAAAAACTAATTGAACCTAACCGAACCTATACCTAACCTAACTATTTAGAAGAAAATAATATTTGCGACAGAAACGGTTAGCAGATTAATTCTAAACATATCAAAACTCACCAGAAAAAAAGTTTCGTTATTCACGATAATATCACATGCTGGCTATGATGTGTGTGTGGAGGATGAAAAGGGAGAAGGAAGAGGAGGGAGAAGAAATAATAGAAGAAAAAAAAGGAGACAGTGAGAGAGAGAGAGAGAGAGAGAGAGAGAGAGAGAGAGAGAGAGAGAGAGAGAGGAGAGAAGAGGAGAGAGAGAGGAGAGGAGAGAGAGAGAGAGAGAGAGAAGAGAGAGAGAGAGAGGAGAGAGAGAGAGAGAGAGAGAGAAGAGAGAGAGAGAAGAGAGAAAAGGAGAGAGAGAGAGAGAGAGAGAGAGAGAGAGGAGGAGAGGAGAGAGAGGAGAGAGAGAGGAGAGAGAGAGAGAGAGAGAGAGGAGGAGAGAGAGAGGGAGAGAGAAAGACTCCCTCGGCGTGGTAACACTGCAATGTGACTGCAGCAGAAATACATCTCTGGCAACTCAGATCGCGGTACAAACGGCGGGAAAATGAGGGACCCATGAACTCCTCGAGTGCCCGACCTTAGGTCTGCAAATTTTTTCCTTATTTCATCAAGCTCTCTGTGCACGCCCGCACTGAGTCACTGAACTTCACCAACAAGGTGCTCTTATTCTGCTTCACAGCCTCCACCAGCTGCTGGCAGGAAAAACAGTTCTCTGCTAGTAGAGTTGTGTTTTCTTGACCGTTTTCCTGTGGGCTGCTCTATGGTCGCTACACTGAAAAACACACTCTACCACACTTTACCATACCCCAAATACACTCAAATACACTCTTAACACCCAGTGCTGCCAGATCGAGCTGCCAAAATTTCCCTATATTCACCTCAAACATTTCCCTGTTTAGCCCTGTATTTCCCTGTCGCCTTTATATCAGTTTTTCCGTCAGAATTGCACAATTTGCAATGGAAATACAGAGGGCCTTTACCCCTTCATATCAGCTAATTAAAAAATTTGAGGTCACTTTCTCATTTATCAGTGTATCTTTGAGTGTACGCCTGGCGTTTGCGCTTGTATGGAGGCAGTGGCGCAACCAGGGGGCTCTCCGAAATTTCCTTCCTTGTAAGAAATCAGAATACACTAAGTCAGTTAAAAAAAAGTTATTACAGGTTCTACCTAGCGATATGACCGCGTCACCTGACCGTGTACACCTATACCTTGATTTGGTCGCGCATATGCTTCACGAAATGTCTTGAACAAGCATCTAACAGCACCAAAACTATTGTTTCAGCAGCAGAAATATGAAATCAGGCCTGAAAAGGCCATCAGCCGATGGCGGAAAAATTTACCATCCAACGACTAGCGATAAATCTAGCGGATTTACTGTGTAGCTATTGGGTGGCGAATACATAGTTTTGCCCCCCCTCACCGAAAAATATTCCTAGGTGCACCTCTGGCTGGAGGAGTAGACATGACTACAGGTCACATCAATAACACAGTAACAGAAATCCTTCAGAGACTTCCAAACGTCAATCAGTACGGCAGATTTACCGGGAACTGAGAATGAACTCACGGGAATCTGAGATAGGACCTCAGAACACGTACTGTACCGACACTGTGCGAAAACCGGACGAGAACGATACGGCTATTTCGAGACTTCAGCGAATCTCTCTCTCTCTCTCTCTCTCTCTCTCTCTCTCTCTCTCTCTCTCTCTCTCTCTCCTCTCGTACTCTCTCTCTCTCTCCTCTTCTCTCGTATTTAGAGATATATACACAAAAAGTTTATATATTCTCCGTATCTTTCGAATTTCCCTATATTTTGGTATATTTTCAATTTTCTTCCCTGTTTCCCTGTAGTGACCTGAATTTCCCTTAAACAGGGAAATTTCCCTGCATCTGGCAGCACTGTTAACAGCCCTAACACACTACCACATACCTTAACATACTTAAACCCACCCAAAAACACTCTATTACTCTCAAAAACACACTCACACACCCACCCACACACACACCGCCGATGTGTTTGTGTCATCAGCTGTGGTCTGTGTTGATGTTTATACGTATTTCCCACCAGATACAGACTTGTGTCGCGCTCGCTGATTGGTTGAAGCGGAGGTGGTGGCACTAAGAAGGGTTGGCCTTACACGAGGCTAAGATGGCGTTCGAAAATACTTCCTTAGTAATCTTCTTAGTCCGGTATAACTAAGTCGTTCTTAGGACGCTAAGAGGATGTAGTTTAGAGCCCCTTCGAAAATGCTTACCCAGGACTTCACAGAAGCACTGAAATTATAGCCAGGATGGGGCCTGTGTTTCTGAGCCGGTATTACCAAAGCGATCATAGATAAGAACGTATATCATAGCT
Organism: Chionoecetes opilio; assembly: GCA_016584305.1. Lineage (NCBI taxonomy): Eukaryota > Metazoa > Arthropoda > Malacostraca > Decapoda > Majidae > Chionoecetes > Chionoecetes opilio. The sequence continues at coordinate 426,316 of JACEEZ010000170.1, read as the reverse complement.
GGACAAAATGGCCCATTTTAGTCACAACTGGCTGGCGAATATCATAAATTGGTGGGGGACTATCACAAACCGCGCGGGAGGCTAAAAGAGTGGATTCATCGAGTTCTAGCGCGATTATGATAACGGCCCGCGACTATGATAAACTTTCCTGCTGTCAACAGGGCCGAGACACAAAAACTGCCTCAGTGAAGGAATATTCGCCCACATAGGGATGTGTTGGGTGAGCTGAGTGATGCACAGCTGATTAGGAAATACCGAGTAGACCGTGTGAGGGCATATTGTTCCTCACCAACTTTGTACAAACAGCTTTTAGATCGAAAACATCGCCATCTGGCAACTCTGTCCCGTGTTTACACAGATACTGCTCAACGGTACATCTATATGCCTTATTTTCGGGAATGAATTACTACATTACTCTCTGTGTCACTGCCCTAAACATGTTTTAAACATAAGGGAAGAAGTATCAATCCATAAAACGTGGTCAAAAGATGAATTTACTGATTATATAACCATTTAAAGAAACAATGACGCTATATTTAGCAGGCGACTATGATAGATGGTTGTGCTAGACTACAAACTTATGATAAATGGCGTATGATAAAAAATTATGATATTCAAGAGTAATGATACATTTCTGTCATAGCTATGATTAAGTTTTGGTAATACCGGTCCTGTTGCCTACCTACATAATTACCTTATGTGTCATGTGTGGTGACGATGCGTTACAATATACATCCTGTCCAGTCTCCTCATATATAGTATATATGCTAAGCAACATCCTGCGCATCTCCGAAAAAGTAGCCGAAAACGTCTGAGTTATTTTAATGTCACAAATTCACCTCTCTTGATATATATGGTGACCATGAGTGTCATTATTCTTACTGCCCTGCCTGATATGGTGTGTGTGCGACTGTAGGCATGCACCTTTCTCTATTATTCACGTTGTACTAACTGTGACTATTTTTTTCTGGTAAGTTTTGATGTGTTTTGAATTACTAACCGTTTCTGTGGCAATCACTTTTTTTTGGGGGGGGGGTTAAAGTTTAGGTTAGGTTAAGTATAGCTTATGTTAGGTAAAGGTTAGGTTATGCTAGGTAAAGGTTAGGTTATGTTAGGTAAATGTTAGGATAGGTATAAGTTCTGTTATGTTGAACTTTGTTTTTCAATCATTTTTTGTCGCAAATCACTTTAATAAAAGTGATTTGCGACAGAAACGGTTAGCAGATTGATTCAAAACACATCAAAACTCATAAGAACAAAATTGTTTCGTTCACCAAAGTGAATTCGGTGTCAAACTGGAAATTTAGCAAAAAAATTTGGATAACGGGGAATAAGGTAATATTTTTTGGGGTATATGCTGAGTAGGAGCCACTTGCAAGAAACACGATGTAAAGATATATTAGCATATTTCATTAAAAAAGATAAGTCTGAGAGCAGTGGCGGCTCGTGGCATAGGGCTGCAGAGCTGCAGCACCCCCAGACACTCACTACCAGGTGTATGATGTCTTTAGAGACACATCAGAATTGATACACTACTAACAAATATATCATAAAAAAAAAGTCATTATATGTTATTTTCAATACGTTACTAAGTGAATTTTCATTAAAACCAGACCAAAATGTAAGTTACTTTCATATTTGCTGTACGATTCATGTCTGCGCTGCCGCCGCGCCACTTGTGAACACAAAGAGCTGCAGCCGAGGCAGCTTTTTAGTCTCGTCCCTCTCGTTTACAGTTCGTGTAGACGGTGTGTAATACTTACCTGAAACAGGAGATACCGCGATCCTGAAGGCGGTTTTCTCAGGGAGAGGCCCACCATTGCACTCCAGCGGTGCTGACCCTTGCGATTAACCCAAATGTGGTTAACTCGAGTGCAAAATTTTTGTTAGCGGGGGATTACGTTCGCGCATCCCCCTTATTGTTGAAGAAAAAAAGAAGAAAAAAAGACGGTGTGGTTAAATTGTGCTTTCTTTAATTACCCTATGACGATGGAAAATCCAGTGAAATATTTGCAAAACTTCAACTTATCCAAGCTGAAATTAAATGAAAAGACTGAAATCAAGCGGTACCGACTTTATTTTCAAGTAGTAATACTGTAATTCTACCATCACCACCTCAGCCATCCCCTCTACTAGCAGCACTACCACCCCCACCATCCCTTCTACCACCACCACTACTACCATGCCCTGAAATCCGTGAACATCAACTACAAATCATACCTGAGATAGGTAAAATTTGTGTATCCTACAGTTGTGTAAAGCTTGCAGTCCCCCCATTTTATTTTATCACGAGCCGCCATTCTCTGAGAGTATTAAAGATAACGTGTATGAATCCATAAAGCACTATCATTATAAAACTAATAACCCAAAGGAAATTAAACCTAACCTGGACTCCTAACAACGTTAACTAACCAATTTATTTGACCTAATTCCTACTAACCAGCGAGTAAGGTTTTTCAAAAACTAATAATATGCGATGCAAATACTATATAGTAGACTGCAACATATTTGATCATGAATATTGAATAAGAATGTAAAGCTCAAAATATTTTAAGTGATTATGGGCAAATGCTTCAATAAACTCTATATTTATTTTTCATGGTAAAAATGGACGAGGACTGCGCGGTCATTTTCTGAGACACTGGCTAGTTTTTCCTTGCCTAAATTTTTTTTTTTTTCTTCAGATGGATGTATTTTTATTTCCCTGAAACCCAATACATTATTTTTTTTTTCATCACCAAATCCTAAGCTTACCGTTTCCATTGATAACAATGTACGTCCATCAAAAAAAGCACTTAAACTTTGCCAGGAAATAAAAGTCGGTGTCTCAGAAACCAGAGAAGTGACAGAATTGTACGAAAACAAGTGCGCCCCGCCCCTCCCCGCATTCGCCAGCCTACTCGCCAGTTGCAGAGTGGTCCGCTTGCCTTGCCCTGCTGCCTGCTGGGAGGATTATTACCCGAACCGAACCTAACCTAACCGCATAACGGGGGGGGGGGGGGGGGTTTCCAGCCCCCCTCGACCCCCCCGGCGAGATTATGAACCTAACCTCCTAAAGAGTTGGGGGGCCTGTGAAAGGGGAGTGTGTGTCTGTATGCGTATTAACCAACTTTATTATTTCTACAATATGTATACAAGTTTTGAAGGTTACGCGGAAGTGGATTAATAATATACAATATACTGAGCAAAAAATAATATAGAAAACGTAAGTGGTAACGGCGGTAGCGACCGCGCAGTTCTCGTCCATAATAACCTTATTTTTCCCCGAATATTGGAAAAGTGTAGCAATACACATAACAGACAGCGGCTTCTCATCAGTCATAACACCATATCTCTTTATCTATCTGTTATATGCCGTTACTTCTTCTACAACCATTTGTCATTACTACTTTGTCACATTATGTTGTTTTTCATGTCAAGTGAGCCTTTCTTAACCTCAGCAATTCGACAGATTCTGCTTCAATATCCTTTCTTTTCTGTTGTTTCCACGGGATCATTTCCTCCAAGACAGCCTCAGAGGTGTCTTCGAAACGCTTGGATTGGTAATCCTGATGGTCATGATGATGGGCATGGTTTTCCCCGCATCTGTACGGCATCACAAAATAGCCACGCGGCGCCAAAACTCCCGTTTTCTAATGCTTGTTCTCTAATCCCGTCTTTGTACCAAGACCGCGCTCAAAAACAGGAAATCTTGGATTGGGATTCGTAATCCAAGACGGTGCTTGGACGACAAAAACACGGCTTTATTGACTTGTACTCGCGATCGTGAACCTGAACTTGAGTTGTCCATGAGTTTACTTAAAAATTTCCCGCTGGATCGCCCGCTTCCATTGGAGATCACCTTCAGGCGAATTTTGGTGAGGAAGCCGCCAGAAGCCTGGACCGGTATTACCAAAGCGATCATAGTTAAGAACGTATATCATAGCTGGACAAAATGGCCCATTTTAGTCACAACTGGCTGGCGAATATCATAAATTGGGGGGTGAGTATCACAAAACCGCGCGGGAGGCTAAGAGTGGGTTCATCGTGTTCTAGCGCGACTATGATATACGGTCCCGAGGCTATGATATACGGTCACACAATCATGTCAACAGGGCCGATACACAATAACAGCCTTAGTGAAGGAATATTCGCCCAAATAGGGACATGTTGAGTGAGCTGAGAGAGATGCACAGCTGTTTAGGAAATACCGAGTAGACCGTGCGAGGGCACATTGTTCCTCACCAACTTTGTACAGACAGCTTTTAGATCGAAAACATCGCCATCTGGCAACTCTGTCCGTGTTTACACAGATACTGCTGAATTATGCCTTATAATTATGCCTTAATCTATATGCCTTATTTTCGGGAATGAATTACTACATTACTTTCTGTGACACTGCCCTAAACATGTTATAAACATAGGGGAAGAAGTATAAATCCATAAAACGTGGTCAAAGGATGAATTTACTGATTATACATATAACCATTTTAAAGAAACAATGACGCTATATTTAGCAGGCAACTATGATAGATGGTTTCGCTATATTCTAAACATATGATATATGGCGTATGTCATTGATTTATGATATTCAGGAGCTATGATACTTCTCTGCCATAACTATGATATACGTTTTGGTAATACCTGTCCAGCTTCTCTCTCGCTTGCGTGCCTCGCCAGAACGGCTGACAGCTGCCAGCTTCTGGTCGAGGCTCGCCCGCTCGGCGCTCATAGCTGATAATTGTAAACAAAACAACCACACAATGACGAATTGTCATCTTCAACTCATATTCAACCACATCTTTTCTCATAAACATACTGAAGTAAACCAAAATATACAGAAATACACTATATATATATATATATATATATATATATATATATATATATATATATATATATATATATATATATATATATATATATATTGTTATGCATGTGGATTTAGCGTGGAGGTTATGTGGACTTAGAGTGGAGGGTAAGTGGATTCAGCGTGGAGGTTATGTGGACTCAATGTGGTGGTTATGTGGATCCACCTGGAGGTGGAATGGGTGCAAGGGTGGTGGTGGATGTGTGATGGCAGTTGCAAGTGTATGTCTGAGTGAACTGTGTGTGCGTGTGTTTGTGTGTTTGAGTAACGGTCACTTGGGGTGTGTGTACACAATGATGCTACTTTGGGTGGACGTGCAGGGCTTGTGATTGGTTGAGGAGTTGTGACGCCAAGAATTGGGGCCGGGTTTCGGCACCAATGTCTTGAGGGACGCTTGCCTCCGGAGTCTGGTTTGGAGACAGCCTGAGACAAGACCTGTGCACAGATTGATCGACCCCCTCCTCCCTAGCCACTCACGTCCATCTCCCAAAGGAACTGTGAAGGATTAAGTGCCCGATTCTAACTCCCAGCCTGTGTTGTGCGTAATCTGAATTCAGTAAATGCCCCAAAGGAGATTGTGGTGTTTCTTTTTTCCTCTCCTGCCCCCAAGTTAATCGTTCCTGTGCACTCACCACACTGGTATCATATCCGAGCCCATGCCCAAAGGAAAAGTGTTACCTGAAGTAAAGTCTGCCTGAGTAAGTGAGAAAGGGGAGGTACAGAAAACCCCCCACCCCGGGTGTAACATAAGGCAATTGTGTAACATGGCTGGATAGAAAAGGGGAACAGCCAAACTCATTTGCGTAACCTTGGTGCTTACAGAAGTGGGATGCAAGCCATTTCCGTTACATTGGTGTCTAGGAAGTGTGGATTATAACCTTGCGATTAAATTTTGGTTGTATATGGGCCAGGCGGTCGGTGGAGTAAGCGTGCAAAATGGCGACCGAGGAAGGAGCGGTGTTAGTTGTGGCGGGAGATTTGGCGCCAACCGCTCACGGCGATGGGCGGGAAAGGGGCAGTTCGTACACAGTTGCTATGTTAATTAATGGCTGAGTTGAAAACGGAACTCATCAGCGAATTGAAAAAGAACAACGAGGACATTAGAGTGGAAACGTGAGATGGGACGCGAGTTAATAGAGGCTAGGGAGGAGGCAAGGCACTACACACAGGAAGTGTGTAATGCCATGGGTAAGGCACTGAGCAGGGAGTTGGCTGCCCTGCGCCTGCCGGTGGTACACCAGGCTAGTGTACTGTCAGCTGCCCTGGAAGGACGACAGTTTGTTACACCGGCCCCAACGGAGGAGCTGCCGGAACACACATCTGATCTCAGAGACATGGTTCAGAGGCAGCGCGCGACGCAGCTTACACCCACACACCGCGGCCTTGGTGGTGAGCGGCGGGGAGGTGAAGTGGATGTGCCGCTGGCCGCGACCAGCGCCCCGTACTCCCTCGACCCATCGCTGACGCCACATTCATCGCCCCCTCGCCACACGTCGATGATATGTGGCCCCCCTGGGAGGAGGAAGCCGTCGGAGTTTGATGGCAAAGTGGCCTGGGAAGCCTACCTGGCCCAGTTTGAACTCTTGGCCGACGCTCAAGATTGGGGAGGAACAGAGCGAGCTATACAGTTGGTGGCCAGTCTCAGAGGCGCGGCACTAGAAGTGCTAGCTCACCTGACTCCCCTACAACGCACTTCATACTCAAGTGTGGTGGAGGCGCTGAGAAGGAGATTTGGACACCACCAGCAGGCGGAGGTGTTTCGCGCTAACCTGAAGGTGCGGGTTTGTGGTTGGGGTGAGCCACTTCCCCAGCTGGCTCAGGAGGTGGAAACACTGGTTCGCCGCGCCTACCCTACCGCCCCAGAAGAGATACTGAACGTGCTGGCTCGCGAACATTTCGTGGACGCGCTCCAAGACAGGGACCTCCAGCTGTAAGTCAAACAAGCATATACCGGGGATGTACAGGAGGCGTTAACAAGAGCGATAGTTAGAATCGTTCCTACGCACCTCAGTTGACGGCGGCGCGTGGGGAGGGTCACGCCTTCTTTTTTTTTTTTCTTTTTTTTTTTCCTATTGCTTTCTCTGAAGAGAGAAGCACGGGCTAAATATAAAGCCCGTCAGAGTGTTCAGTATTTATAAATAATGTTAACGGGGGGGAGGGTAGGAGGAAACAAGGGCAGCGAGCGTAGGTAAAGGTGAGGAGGCAACGACACGTGCAGCCCGTACATATTCCGGCTCTGGGGAGGCAGGGATCAGATGGCGAATTGAGTGGGATGCTGGGCAGTGGAGCAGGTAGTGCTCAAGGGGATTTTGTGGCTCTGCGAAACAGTGAGGACAGGGGGCAGGGTCGTCACCAAGTATTTGGGTGGAGCAATGGAAGCCGAGCCTTAGTCGGACCAGTTGTCGTACTACAGGTGGAGTGAACCGGGAAAGGTGGAGGTGATGCGTTTGTCTGGTGGCTGTGATGTACCATGTGGCAGAACGAGAGCCATGCTCCATAGCATCGTTGAGAAGAAGTTGGGAGGCCTGAAGAGCAGCTCGGTTGACAGAAGACTTTATCTGGGCGTAACTGGGGAGGAGGGGAAAGGTAACTTCCGGCGCTGTGCTGGCTCTGCGTGCTGCCTCGTCTGCTCGTTCGTTACCAGATACACCGACATGGCTTGGCACCCAATGAAGGAAAACATCTGAGCTTAGGCGATACAATGTCAGGAGATGATGGTGGGTGGAAGACAGGAGTTGGACATTGTCTTTGAAGGTGGTAGCATTAAGGGAGTGAAGAGCAGAGTGAGTCAGTGAAAAGGTGAATTTCAGGAACGGGCGCCGGTCGATCCCCGCCTTGGCGACCAGAGCCCGACGGGTCCAGATGAAGAGAATGCTAGAAGATGAGAGGAAGGACGAGCCCCACAGGGTTTAGAGGCTCGTGTTGGGGGTGTGGCCAGCCAGGCCACCAGCGGGCCATGTGCCCGACGCGGCACCGGACGCGTTCCCCTGAGCGGCCAGTCGTCAATGCCTTCCATCCTTGCTGCCGGAGTTGTGGCCAGTACGGCCATTCTTCCGTCGTGTGTCCCCGCCCAAGGAAGTGGTGCGGGCCGAGACGCGTGCCGGAAACGACGTATGGCTGGACGGGGGGGCAGAGAACCAGCCGGCGTACAGAGGGCCCCGAGCAGTGTAACGCGCCACTGTACAGTGGCCACTACGGTCCAGGTGGAGGGGACCGTAGATGAGAAGCCGTGTAGATTGACCGTGGACACCGGCGCAGAAAGGATGATCGCGCACCCGGACGTGATATTAATCAAAGATCTGCCTGAGGCACCCCGGCGATTCTGTGGGGTCACCGGGCATTGCACGCCACTTGAGGCCCCGTGGAGGCGCGAGTCGGCGTGGGAGGTAGTGAGGAAGTGTTGCCTGTCTATGTTGCCGATATGGAGGACTCTTGCCTCCTGGGCCTGGATTACTTATCGCTGACTAGGGCGTGTGTCGACCTGGGGAGAGGGGCGCTAAGGATACGGGGAGCGGAGGTGCCGTTTCTCCCCGGGGACGCTCCAGCGGCGGTGATAGTGGCCAAGCGTGTGCTGCTCGCCCCGGGAACGGAGAGTAGAGTGTGGTGGCCCCAGGTTGGGGCCGCGCACCTGGCTAATTACCCCTAAAGGTCAAGCCGACACCTGGTGTGACCTGACTCGGCCGCGACCCAAATACCTCCATAACTTATGTTTCCTGCCGAGAGTTGCTTGGTATGGGAAGGAAGCCTGCATTGGGACCCACGCGTGGTGACCTCCGGGAGTGGCGTCGTAGGGTGGGCGAGCCGACGCGCCCACCGGCGAAAGCCCCCAATGATTGATAGATTGAGTGTTCATTGGTGCGCGGCTTGTGACCCACAGCCTGGAGGTGGCTTGCAACCCACAGCCTGGAGGTGGCTTGTGACAGCCTGGAGGTGGCTTGTGACAGCCTGGAGGTGGCTTGTGACCCACAGCCTGGAGGTGGCTTGCGACCCACAGCCTGGAGGTGGCTTGTGACCCACAGCCTGGAGGTGGCTTGTGACCCACAGCCTGGAGGTGGCTTGTGACAGCCTGGCGGTGGCTTGCGACCCACAGCCTGGAGGTGGCTTGTGACCCACAGCCTGGAGGTGGCTTGTGACAGCCTGGAGGTGGCTTGCGACCCACAGCCTGGAGGTGGCTTGTGACAGCCTGGAGGTGGCTTGCGACCCACAGCCTGGAGGTGGCTTGTGACCCACAGCCTGGAGGTGTCTTGTGACCCACAGCCTGGAGGTGGCTTGCGACCCACAGCCTGGAGGTGGCTTGCGACCCACAGCCTGGAGGTGGCTTGCGACCCACAGCCTGGAGGTGGCTTATGACAGCCTGGAGGTGGCTTGTGACAGCCTGGAGGTGGCTTGTGACCCACAGCCTGGAAGTGCCTTGTGACCCACAGCCTGGAGGTGGCTTGCGACCATCAGTATTTATGGCAGCTCTCAGAAAATAATGATAATGATGGTAATAACAATCATGGTAATAATAATAATGACAATAATGATAATAGTAATAACAGTAACAATAATTATGGTGATAGTGATAATGATAATAATAAAAATAATAATAATAATAATAATAGTAGGGCCTAATATTAATGAAAGTTTAATACTATTATTATTGTCATAATAATATTCTTAATAATAATAATAATTAATAATTACAGTAATAATAATGCTAATAATAATAATGACTATAAAAAAATTAATGATTGTACTATTAATTGTAATGATAATAACAATAATAATAATAATAATAACAATAATAATAACAATAATAAAATAATAATAACAATAATAATGATAATAATAATGTTTTTGATAACGATTATAATCATTAACATCATTATCATAATGATAATGATGATGATAATAGTAATATCAATTATGAAAAAAATATTGATAATGGTGATCATGATGACAGTATCAATATTGAGAGCAGTATTGATAGTAATAATAGTGATGACAATAATCATAATGATAATAGCAATGATACGAAAAATTAAAATTTTAATGATTGTAGAATTCTTCATACAATTTTGCCTTCTCCCAAACAAGTAGGGTGGCTCACAATCATATTCAGAATTCATCTTTCTGTTTTCAACACTACCAGGTATACTATCTTGGACTGCTCTTGTTATAAATCCGATACATGATTTTGGTCGCTAAACTGTAGATGAAAGATGCTAAACCTAATATGAAAGAGGAAATTATAATCTTCGAACACATGAAGCTATTTTACATAAATTCCTAGTTTATTTTGGCACTAGGGTGATTTACAAGAAAGGTAAATAGAGTTAGTAAAAACATTACAAAACCTACCAGGAAAAAAAAGGAAAAAACCATTGACATGCAAAGGATACCTCATGCCATCACGTTTTCATTATCAGGATGGGCTGTACTCCTTGACTGAGGTGAATCCTGCAAGGGGAGATTATAACTAATATGCTGGAGCCTTTTTGGTACTTGCAAGTTTCCTTCTTATCTTTGTCCATGACCATTTTTTTCAGTCTTCTTATCACTATCATTAGTTCACCGCTACTTTCCTGTTGCGTCGTCACCAATCAGCATCACTTGTGCGGCCATAAGTATACGAGTCTCCATCAGCCTCACAAGTCTTTCGCCGCCACAGCCTGCAGTTCCCTCCTCAACACCTTTCCCGTTGGACTCTTAGGCAGAGCATCCACGAATCTCACCCCACCCTTCAGCTGCTTGAAATCTGCCAATCTCTCCTTCAGGAACTTGTGAATATCGTCTTCAGTGCAGGACGATGGGGACTTGACAACGTATGCTCGAGGTAGTTCTCCAGCGCGGTCATCCGGGACTCCGACCACGGCCACGTCCATCACGCCGGAGTGTTGCAGAAGCACGTCTTCGAGCTCAGAGGGAGCGACCTGTGGGTTGAGGCCGTTCTAAACACTACTGCTATTTCTACGAAAAGTAATGTCATCACTGCTACAGAATATCACATTTTGACCACTTCATTACTGTTAACATGAGTGAATAGAATATAACTCAAACTCTTGTAACCGCTTCACGTTCCATTTCCTTCTTGTTCCTTGATAACCAGCTAATGGCATGCTCACTGTTCCATATCCCCTGAAGCCCTTCACCTTGTGAGTTCTTTCACTGTCGGATGGCTGAAGAAGCCATCATTTGTGTATCCCCACGTCGCCAGTGTCACCCATCAGAGGCGTCCAGCGTGGTGCCGTGGCGGCCTGGGTTCTTGTAATGTCCGCGAGCTGAGAGAGAGAAGAGAGGAGATCGAGGACGACGAGAGAGACGAGAGAGAGAGCGACGAGACGAGAGGATGAGAGAGAGAGGAGAGGGGAGAGAGAGAGAGAGAGAGAGAGAAGGGGAGGAGAGAGAGAGAGAGGAGAGAGAGGAGAGAGAGAGAGAGGAGGAGAGAGAAGAGGAGAGAGAGAGAGAGAGAGAGGAGGAGAGAGGAGGAGGAGAGAGAGGAGGAGAGAGGAGAGGAGAGAGAGAGAGAGAGAGAGAGAGAGAGAGAGAGGAGGAGAGAGAGAGGAGGAGAGAGAGAGAGGAGAGAGAGAGAGAGAGAGAGAGAGAGAAAAGGAGAGAGAGAGAGAGAGAGAGAGAGAGAGAGAGAGAGAGAGAGAGAGAGAGAGAGAGAGAGAGAGAGAGAGAGAGAGAGAGAGAGAGAGAGAGAGAGAGAGAGAGAGAGAGAGAGAGAGAGAGAGGAGAGAGAGAGAGAGAGGAGAGAGGAGAGAGAGAGAGAGAGAGAGAGAGAGAGAGAGAGAGAGAGAGAGAGAGAGAGAGAGAGAGAGAGAGAGAGAGAGAGAGAGAGAGAAGAGAGAGAGAGAGAGAGAGAGAGAAGAGAGAGAGAGAGAGAGAGAGAGGAGAGAGAGAGAGAGAGAGAGAGAGAGAGAGAGAGAGAGAGAGAGAGAGAGAGAGAGAGAGAGAGAGAGAGAACAAACAAAATATGGTAGTAAGAATATGGTAAAGGTGTAAAGGGTAGAAGAAAGTCGCAAGAGCATATTGTGCTCTTCGTCGACTTTCTTCTACTTATTAGATTAAATCTAATACAAAACCATTGCAAAATTGTACGTACAAACAATCATCACGAATATCAATGATGAAGAACGACACACGGAAAGAATGAAACACATAAAACGGGAAACTAGGGGGGGAGGCACTCAGTAGAGCGCATACCTCCGCCCGAATATTCATCAATTGGTTGTTTTGGCAACAGTTGTGATATATATATATATATATATATATATATATATATATATATATATATATATATATATATATATATATATATATATATATATATATATGCACTCAGTATGAGCGCATACCTCCGGCCGAATATTTCATCAATTGGTTGCCATGGCAACAGTTGTCAATAGATTTCATCCAAAATTAAATCAGTTCTTCCTTATACCAAATAGACTTGGTATACTGAGTTTGGTCCAAATCTATGGGTAACTTTTTGAGAAATCCTGTACACTAACAAACAGACAGACAGACAGACAGACAGATCGGGGTGAAAACATAACCCCTCCAACTTCGTTGGCGGAGGTAAATATTAAGATATAGTATACGGAGACAAATGAGAAGAGAGACTTACCGATGGACTCCTGATGCAAAGCTCTCCCCTCTCTCCCTCGGGCAAGGCCTTCCCCTCCTCACTGATCACCTTGGCCTCAACATTGGGTGCCACCTTCCCGCAGTAACCCAGCCTCTCGTCATCCAGCGGCGTCATGTGTGTACCCAGCGTCTCCGTCATCCCAAACCCTGAGGCAAACCTTAGGTTAACGTGTGTCATTCACCCACCCACGGTCTTGACCACGCGAGCTAAACTCGCGATTGTCAGCCTTTAACCCCCCGGAAGAGCTTGGAGCTCGAAGTGACCAACTTTAAGGTAATACTGGGACCTCACACGCTACATACACCCCTTCCCCTTGCTCAAGAATGGCAGTAACCGCCTGCATTTGTCATTGAAAAATTCCCGGGAGCGTGCGGAGACCGAACACGTGACCACAGAATGTCCAGACGTGCTTTTGGACCATTGAGCCATGCATGAAGCCATGCGCACGCGCCCGTGTGTGTCTGTGCGTGTGTGTGTGTGAAACGCCTTCCCTGATTACATACTGGTGTTGTATGTTCTAAGCAAGCTAGACACTGGCAAGACCAAACACTAAGTTCGCACACAAGTTTATTACGGCGGGAATATGTAAGTAAGTACAGCGGAGGGAGGCCACGAGGAACAGAGAGAAGAGGAGGTGGTGTGCTCCCTCTGTGGTGGCTGGTAGGTAACTGGCGGATCCTCGTCACGAAGGCAAGGAGCGCGAGGAGGATTTGGGTCACGGCGGAGTCAGGTCACCACAGCTGTGTGGCGTGACGCCTTAGGGGTAATTAACCAGGTGGCGTGACGACCAACCTTGGAGTCACTACACTGGACACGTGATTTCCAGCTGTTACCTTTGCAAAATGAGCTTAGAGCTCATAAAGACCGATCTTTGAGTACAGCTGTGTCCTTACACACCACACACACCTCATTCCTTGCTCAAGGGAGACAGTAAATGCTCATATTTCTGAGGGAAGAATCCCGTGAGCGAGGAGTCGAGAACTGAACGCAGGATCAAGGAGTTGCGCGCCTGACCCTGGGCGCGCCAACGCACTTAGCCATACGGGAAGAGTGTGTGTGTGGTGACTGTGGTCTCTCTCTCTCTCTCTCTCTCTCTCTCTCTCTCTCTCTCTCTCTCTCTCTCTCTCTCTCTCCTCTCTCTCAGCACATTTTTCGGCAGCTTTTTTCCTTGTTTATCTTTCACTCGTGCCGATCTCCTATTCGTTTACTTCCCTATTATCGTGATGATCTTATTCGTTTCCTGTGATCCCAGCGGGATAGGCGCATCTTCCAGGGATTATTTATCCAATTTATTTTCAAAGTGCTAAAATATATTACCTATACACACGTATAGGTTTCACCACGTAACCTCCAAACACACACACACCAACACACACACACCTTTACCCTATGGTCATCCATTGACACCTTTCCTCCCTTTTTTTCTAGCATAATTCCCGCTCTGTCCAGTGGTGTAGCTACGGCAGGCCATGGGGGGCACGTGCCCCCCTATGAGAATCCGGTGCCCCCCACTGGCCATGGCTGCTGTATTCTGTATATTGTATCTTTAATACCCATCACTGATCTGATCTTAGAATATGCCCTTTTACCTTCTATGTGGCACTGTCACCGGTAGATTAATAAGGGAGTTTGTGGACAGTGAAGTCAAAGATTGTACTGTAGATATGCAATGTGTAAGATCGAGAATTTCAGACAGTAATTCTACGAGAAGAGTGACATATAAAGAGATGAAACCCTACTTTGAATGTGCATAATATTTACACTGATAGACACTTAGTTGATGAAAAGCATCGCCTGTCGTTTACACAGTTTAGGACAGGTGGGCATTGGCTAATATGTGAGACTGGAAGGTGGAATAGGAGAGGTCGCGGTCGCTTACCCTTGGATGAGCGACTGTGTGTATGTGGCCAAGTGCAGACTGAAAGACATGTGGTGGAACAGTGTACACTGACCCAACATGTCAGGGACATATACCAGTTCACTATTATGGAACAGGTGTTTTCAAATAGATTTACCCTAGATGTGACCTGTAAAATAGTACACTGTATCTTGAGTGTGTATTACTGATGGCCAGTGCATATTCTATTCAATATTAATGGACTGCGAGTATTGTGTAATAGTAATGATACAATAGTAATGATATTTTAATGCGGATAGCATTATATTGTAGTGTTAGTTACTAATTGCCAGCGTTGAGTTAATTTTACTTTTTGGACTACAGTTATAAAACTACATGTATAAGTATGTATATGTGTATTATGTTCTGCTGTGGTCAATAAAACTATCTATCTATCTATCTATCTGGCTGACCTCCGCTTGCCTATAGTGTCCCCCCATACTCAGCTGTGCCGCCCCAGGTGCCCCCCCATTGATAGATCCCTAGCTACGTCATTGGCCCTGTCCCTCCCACACCCGTTGCCCTTATCGCTAGCCTCATCCCTTGTCCCTGGACCTCTTACCTTCCTGGAAAGTGACGGGGTGGGGAGCCTTCTCCTTGAACAGCTTGGCGGTGGTGGGGGGCACGGGAGCGGCGGCAACACATGGCGCCGCGCACGCTTTCCAGGTCAGCCGGCGTCACTTGGTCGCTGGAGGTTAGGAAGTTGAGCATCGGAGGCACCATGTGGACCACCCGCACCTGGCTCGACGATTGGGCGGGGTGAAAATTGGCTATAATTCGCTTTTTATGTTCATTTTTTATAAGAATTTTTTTTTATACTTTTATTTATTTTCGGATAAGCTCTTTTTTGGGGGGGCGGGTGACAGGATTGTTCGTTTGATATTCTTGAGTTTATCTTATTTTTGTGTGTTAAATTTATTTGTTTGTTTACCTGTAGCCTATAGCTATGGTCGTTTGTGTATTTAACTAATCCCTACTTTATCATATTTTTGTTTCTTTTCCTAATTTGGTTTGACTGTATGTACGAGCATTTGTTTTAATTCGTCTGTCAGTTGTCAGCCTGTGTCCATAACTGTAAATATTTGTATTTCTATTATCTGTCTCTCCATCAATTTATGTCACAGTGTGCAGAATTTGCCTACCTGTGCATGTGTGTGTGTGTGTGTGTGTGTGTGTGGTGTGTGTGTGTGTGTTGTGTGTGTGTGGTGTGTGTGTCTCACGTTTAATCTTCTTACAAAAATTTAAGGTAAAATATGATAATTTAATGTATAAAGATGGGACAGTAAACGATTTTGACTAATCCTTTAAATATACAAATGGGTAAACACACACACAACACCGCGCGATGGTCAGGTTGATAACGTTCTGGTCTCTCACTCTCTGGGTAGGCAATTCGAATCCTCGCGCTCCCGGGGATTTTTCACTTGACAAATTCGGGCGGTTACTGTCCCCCTTGAGAAAGGGGATGGGGGTGTGTGGTGTGTGAGGTCCCAGCATTGCCCAAAGATCGGTAATAATGAGCTCCAAGCTCGCACTGAGAGGGTGAAACTGGCGATCGCGAGCCAGCTAGCGTGGACAAAGACCATGGGTGAATGAATGACACACACACACATATTTTTTATTTTTTATCTATTTATTTACATCTATTACATGTATATACAGATACATATACATATGCACATACATACACATAAACATACATACACATACATATATACATAAAAAACAGTAATAAATGAGCGGGCATCAGCCCGCCGCTGTAGCCGCAACCACATTCAGGTCACAGGTGGGCGGGCCGTGAGGTCACTCCCGCTCCTTAGTGTTCATCGGGGGGGTGGGGCGGCATTCGCCACCTCCAGCAGGAGGGCAGTTTTTCTGAACCTGCCGCACGAGGGCGGCCGCGTCCTCCAGCGGGCCGACGCGCTGTCTGAGCCGATCTGAAGCGGGGCAGGAAAGCAGGTAGTGGGTCAAGGGACAGGGGGCCATATGAGGACAGTACTCACACGGCCACTCCTCAAACCCGTCCCTTAGCTCCTCCAGGGTCCAAGCCAAGCCGAAATCGGTGTAGGACGACCTCCTCGGCTCGGGACAGCTGCTGGGCGGGGCGTAACGGCTCGTTGTTGTTCGTGGCTTGTTTGTGCAAGGCTGCCTGCCTCGATGTCTGCACCAGCTGGCGATACTGTTGCCCTGCGGCACAGACGGCAGCGCGTCTGGCCAGTACCTTGGCCCCATGGATGCTGGGTAAGACAGTCAAGGCCACCGCTGGATGTCTGGTGGCCTCCCGGGCCGCCTCATCGGCCGCCTCGTTACCACGGAGGCCTACGTGGCTGGGCATCCAGTTGAACCTTACGCGGCGTCCCTGCGCGGCGAGGCCCTGGATGTGGCCCAGGATGGCGGTGGTGAGCTGCACGTTGTCCATCGGTGTGCGGGGCTGCCGTAGGACCTGCAGGGCAGACATGGAGTGGGTGTGAATCACCACGACCTCCTCCTGTCGGTCCAGGGCGTGCTGTAGGGCGCGCTCTATCGCCACCAGCTCCATCTGCAGCGTGGAGCAGTGGTCGGGCGTCCTCCAGGACAGTACCTCACCGCCCGTAACCACCGCAGCACCTGTCAGGCCTCTCTCAGGGTCAACGGAGCCGTCGGTGTAGTAGACCGCGACCGCGACGCTGCTGGGGACATTGGCGTGCGCCACCGCCTGCAGGGCGTGCTGCCTCAGCTTCTCCCGCATGCACAACGCTTTCCCAGCTGGCAGTGTGGCGATAATCACCTGGGCGGCAGAGGGCTGCCGCGGTGGCGGAGCGACGTAGTTGACAACGGGGCGGTCAGGTCCGTCCAGCAGCAGGTGGGTGTGGCCGGGGAGGAGGTGGATGGCGGCGTCTGCCACCCTCTGCAGCCAGGTGTTGCCCGGCGATAGGTCACGCTGCTGCTGTGGCAAGACCCTGCACAGCCTGTCCCGCGCGACAGACTCTCTTGCCTGGCAGAGGATCTTGGCCACCCGACAGGCCACGATCTGTCGAACCCTGGTGGCTAGAGGCACGAACCGTGCCTCCGCCTGCATGACGCGGGTGTTGGCCCAGCGCGGTGCCGCCAGCAGGGTCCTCAAAGCTCGGTTCTGAAGGACCTCTAACTTCCTCTGCTGAGTGAGCGACAGCGCGACAAGCACGGGTGCGCTGTAGTCTACAAGGGCGAACACAGTGTGCACGTAGAAGAGGCGCAGCACTGATGACGTGGCCCCGGCGTGTGTCCTGGTCATGGCCCTCATGACGTTGGCCTGGTCTCAGCCCTCTCCCTCAGATACGTGACCTGAGTGGTGAAGTGGAAGCCCCGGTCAAGCCACATTCCGAGGTACTGGAAGGCGTGGGTCCAAGCCAGCCTGATGCCCTGTATCTGTAGAGGACAGACCGGGGGGGCAGCGACCTTGAACACCATGGACTTGGACTTCTCAGCCGATATCTTGAGACCCAGCTCTCTGCACTTGCAACTGACCAGGTCAAGGGCTTGCTGGTTCCGAGACACCCGGTCACCCCGGCCAGTGTTGACCAGGACCAACTCGTCGGCGTAGCTGAGATGTGCCGTGCCCTCCCGGAACGGCAGGCTGACCAGCTGCTCCATCAGGAGGTAGAAAAGGGCGGGGCTTAGGACCCCGCCCTGCGGCGCGCCGTTCTCCAGCTCCCTGTAGCTGGACTTGCGCCCCTGGAACCTGAACCTGGCGCGGCGGTGCCAGAGGTAATCAATCCAGGCGAGGAGTCTGCCCCGCACGCCCCGCCGCACCAGCGCGGCCAGGATGGCGTGGGCGTTGGCCAGCTCAAACGACTTTTCCAGGTCAAGGAAGACGGCGACAGCAGGGCGGTTGTCGATTTGGGCCAGGAGGGCCATGACGCTGTTGGAGGTGCCCACCCCCGTGGTGAAGCCGAAGATGTGTGGGTGGAGGTCTCCCAGGCGGCACAGGAGGCAGGCCAGCACCATCCTCTCCGCCGTCTTGGCCGTGCAGCTTATCAGGGAGATGGGGCGCGGCTTGGTGGGTTCCCTGGGCTTAGGGATGGGCTGGATGTCAGCCTCCTTCCACGCCGAGGGCAAGCGGCCAGCCAGCCAGGAGGAGTTGATCAGGGCCAGAAGTGCCGCCTCCCCAGCCGCCCCAGCGTGGGCCAGCATCGAGTAGGACGCCATCAGCACCCGGAGCGGTGTCCCGTCCCTTCCTGGCCCTTACCAGCTCCTGGGAAATGAAGGGCTGATCAGTGGCGTCGGGGCGAGCGCGAGCGGCGCCGATGACAGCCTCACGCACAGGTTGGAGCCGAACCTGCAGCCGCTGGATACGGGCGGGAAGTTGGTCGCTGCTACCCCTCGAGGCAAACATCCCCACCAGGCGCGCGGCCTCCTGTAACGGCTGGGGGTGGGCGGGACGGCGGGGAGGTCTCTTTCCGGAGGCAGTCCTCACCTTGCCCCACAGCTCGGCCAGCTTGGTGTGTTGGTTAAAACCTGCGTACCATTAAAGCCATTTGGCCTCCCGCACCCGCCCCGTGACCTGCCGAGCGTGCCTCACCACCTCACGCAGCAGCTCCAGATTGGTGGGCGTCGGTCGCCTGCGGTACAACTTCCGGTGGATGTTAACCATGTGGTTCTGTTCCCGCACCTCCTGGTTGTAGAACCACCAGTTCTGGTTGTACCTGCGGCCGGGGACCTTCCGTGGTATGGCTGTCTCCGCCGCCCCCTCGATGGCCGTCGTCAGGTCGCTTTCTCGTTGTTCCAGATTCTCCGGCGGCTCGTAGGTGGCCCACCACTCGTCCAGGATGGCCTGAAACAATGCCCAGTCCGCCCGCTGTATATTCCACCGCGGCGGCGGGAGCTGTGGCAGCGGCCGGGTGACCTGCAGTGTAGTGGCGACTGCGTAGTGGTCGCTGGTCAAAATGGGGTGGACCTGCCAGGAGGCGGCCGGTGCCAGGTCACTGGAGATCAAAGTGAGGTCCAACCTACCACTCCGGACGTGGGTGGGCTCCCCGGTGTTTAGGAGGATAATTTCCGGCACCTCCTCCAGCACCGCGGCCAGGTGTCGCCCCGCACGGTTGGTGGGGGAGACAGACTGCAGCATCGGGTGGTGGGCGTTGAAGTCGCCACCCACCAGGACGCTGCTGTGTGTGGCAAGGGAGAGCAGCTCATCGGCCTCCAGTTGCCTCCTCCAGCTGCTGTACACCTTGCAATTGTATACAGTCAGTGGGAGGCCTGGAAGCTCCAGCTGCACTGCCATCACCTCCACACCCTCGCCACAGTGCACGGGGTCCTCAATCCGGCGGTGCGGGAGAGCGCTGCGTACTACTACCACACAGCCTCGACGCCCATCCTCACCACACCGTGTATCCCGCTATCTTCCACTCAAAGTGCTCCGGCGTCAGCGTCTCCTGCAGGAGAATGAAGTCAAGGTCCTCCTCCACTATGGCCTGGAGGACCTCAGGTCTCTTGCCACGGAGCCCCTGAATGTTCCATTGGAGCACCTTGAGCCTGCCGGCGGCGGGTGGCTGGTGGGGGGAGGTCACGGGTGCCTCGCCATCACTTTCACTTTCACTCAGCTCCAGAATCATCTACATCAGTGAACAGGCCCGGGAGGGGCAGTGTAGTGGAGGTGGAAGGAAGGAGGAACGGGGTCGGTGAGGGACTGTCGTGAGCGAGGGAAGGGGGGGAAGAACGACGTAAATCCCTTTCCATCTCAGCCCAGAGGAAGGCCTCAAGTTCTCCTTCGTCCCTGGGGACATAATCCGGCCTGGCCAGAAGGCGCTTCATCACGCCCACCACGCATTGCAGCGTCCCGAGCAATCCTCCACGATACAGTCCGGACAGGAGGGCGGGAGTACTCGTCATTGGGCCAGGGGAGGCGGCGGGCGTGACTCCGGGCTGAGAAAGTATGGAGGTGGCCGTGGGCGTTGCCGTGGAATGCACAGGCGACGCCGGAGCGGGCGTGAGCATAACCGCGGATGGCGTGGAAGCGATGGGTCCGGCTGGAGTGGGCGCCATCGTGGGTGACACGGACGCCGGTGTTGGCGAGGGGACTGCCGCAGATGGCGTGGGAACAGGCGTGGGCGGTGAGAGTGTAGCCGGGGTGGGAGAGGGATGGGGTCCCGCAGCCTCCTGCCCTAGACTATGCTGTGTCCTCGCCTGCGCCTTCCATCTCCGCCTCTGTCGCTTTGTCGGCCGGAGGGCCTCGCCCAGGTGTTGCTGCGGCCTATCGTGGTCCACAGTCCCCCGGGAGAGGCGGGTGGCAGGGAGATGGCGGAGACTCGCCAATCCCCTCGACCCCTCGGCGTCGGTGTCAAGTGCCCCAGCACCCCCCCATGCCGGCCTCGTTGGAAGCGGAGCAGGAACAAAGGAACCTTGCGGCCCCGGCCGATCACCGCCGCCCTGTAGGCGCCTCCCTCCTCCAGGCAGTCGTCGCAGGCGTTCGGGGCAGCGGAGGTTCCAGGCGTGGTGCCCCCCGAAGCAGTTGGGGCATCTGGCGGTCGTGAGCTGCCGGGCCTTATGACGCCTGATGCACTGCTCGGATGCGTGCGCCTGGCTGCACACGCCACACCTGACGGGGTGTTGACAGCGCCCTTGCAGGTGATTATACCGCTGGCACCGGTAACACCGCAGGGGCTCCCTGTCGTAATGTCGCAGGGAATATTTACCCCAAGGCCCCAGGTCCAGCCTGTCAGGTGCCGCGCCAATCAGCTCCACCAGCACCTGACGGGTCGGGGCCTGTCACGGACGGCACGGAGGCCCCCCGCCGAGATCACGCTGGGATGGTCCTGCACCGCTTCAAGAGGCATGTCGAGCGGGTAGCGCTGGAGGACAGCCTTGGTGTGTCTCTCAGCTGGATCAAGCAACACAAGCCTGGCCGAGGCGTCCCGCTCCTGAGCCAGGCCACACATCCTATCGGTGGAGGCGTCGTCCTTGGGGGTCAGGACGTATTTCCCTTTCAGGTTGGGCCTGACATCCATCTGCAGGCCCGGCAGGTCCCGCTGCAGGGCTAGCACGGCCAGGTAGTGGTTGGCATAGCCTGTCGTACAACCGAGTTTGAACCTCGGCCGCTTGCTGCCCGCGTCAGGTGCTGGCTGACGTCTTGCCCCCTGGCGGTCCACGGTGGACCAATTGCCACCCTGGTCCTGAGGGGCGTCAACAGCACTGTCGGCGTCTCCTTCGCCTTGGCGCAGCTCAGCCCCATCACCACCACCCTGTTCCTGAGGGGCGTCAACAGCACTGTCGGCGTCTCCTTCGCCTTGGCGCATCTCAGCCCCATCACCCGCCTCCAGGCCAACGGAGGCGTCGCTTGGGAGTGCCCGAGCTATGAGCTCCTCCCCACAGGGCGCCCGTAAGACGACCTGCTTGGGCGTGGCGCCCGAAACAACCTCGCAGGACGCCTCGGCAGGAGGCCGCAGCACGGGTGCCATATTGCAAGTTAAGTCAAGGAAGTCAATTTCCGCCACTACACACGAGACACAACAAAGGGAGGGAGCCCGGGCACACCCTCACAGCACCGAACACCCCTGACCTGACTTTACCCTATCAGGAGCACGCAGTCGCACGTCCCTTTCTAGAATGACCGACGGGGCGAGACTGCACACACACACACATACACACACACACACACACGAAACCCACCCCCCCAAAAAAACAACCATCTCACCTTGTGCTCTCGTATCACCCTGACGAATTCACCGGATCGAAGGCGGGAAGGAGATCACTTTGGCGCCCTGGTACATGCTGATTAAGATCACCACGTACATGCCGTAGATGTGTAGAAAGGCAGCACCCCGTCACGCTCTCCTGTGGCTCCCCAGCTGGGTGTGGGTATGTTAGGGGACAAGGAGGTGAGAGGGGAGGAAGAAAAAAATAAGGTTTTAGGTCCTTTTATAGTAGTCATAGCTATAGATAGATCTATCGCCACCCAGGGTATCCTGGGTATCCGGGCAACCTTTCCCCATCTGGAATACCGTGCACTAAAAGCTTGCAGCATTCAGAAAGAACTACAGAAAGAACGTCTGAGTCACCACCGGCACCGCCACCCGCAGACGCCAGACTTCTACTGTTTTTGCTATCGCTTCGTCACACTCCTCCCCATGTCTTGTCCACGCGAGCAGCTCGCGATGCCAGTTTTCCCCTCTCAGTGCAGCTTGGAGCTCATTATTACGTCTTTGGCAATACTGGGACCACCACCCCACCCCTATCCCCTCTCAGGGCGTACGCCCATTCACAGTGAACCCGAATGCGGGTGGGGATCGAGCCGACCACAGAATGTGCCGGCCCCTACCAACTGGGCCCGGACGTGTCACACGAAGACCTACCTGCTTCCTCCTGCTAACGTGTTGTTGAACTCTCTGGTCGTAATATATGGCAATCTTGCTTCTCGTGTTTTAGATGGAGAGGTGGGTTTAGTTGTTTAATCCCTTCATTGTTGCCCCGGTATCATTGGTTTATCGGGAGGCAAGGGCGACGTCCTTCCCTCTCTTTCGCCATTTTGGGGGACGGTCAGGGGTGCCCCTTTTGCAGCGTGGTCTGTTCTCTGGCCCTTTTGGCTTTGCCTTGTGGGTGCGATGGGACGTCCAGTGGTATTTCGGGCGGCCGGGGCTACACCTCGCCTACCCTTGTCCCTCGGGCGGGGCTTTCCGGGGCCTCTGGTTGCCACGTGTACTCTTCCGCCACCGCCATCCTCGTTCTGTGGTACGGACGGGCCCCCGTCCCTTGTAGCCATATATTTATACTAGGTTTTATCTATTGTTTTATGTTTGACATATGATGTATATTGCTTTATGTTTTGGCCCGGTTCCCATTTCTGGAGCGGCCGTCGGGCGGCGCTCATCATTCTTGCCCCCCATTTTTGGGCGCGGATGTGTGTCTCATTATTACCGATCTTTGGGCAATGCTGGGACCTCACACACCACACACCCCTATCCCCTTGCTCAAGGGGGACAGTACCGCCCGAATTTCACAGTGGAAAAATCCCCGAGAATGAGCGGGTCGGGATCGAACGCCGCTCTCACCCACCCCTCCTACGCAGGGCCTCTGTGCTGGTCGGTTTGCTGTCGATTCCTGCCTTCAACAACGTTGGGGAAGCGTTCGGACGATCAGCTGTCCTGGGCCTGGCCCCCCCCACGCCCCTCTGCCCCCAGTTCGGTTGGGGTATGGGTCATTGTTGGTGGAGGGCGACGCCCTCGGTGCTTGTCGCGTTCGTGGCTCGGCTGCTCGACTCTCCATGTTTCCTGCCCTCTTTGCCTTCCTTCAGGAAGGGCGAAGGGACGTGTGTTTTCATGGGCCTGAGGTATTCCTGCCGCTGCCCCACTCCCCCCCTCGTGCCACTCTGCTTCGCCCCCCTTCTGAGGGTGGTGGGTTTAGTGTTTTGAGGGCGACCCCGGATGATTCGCGTCGTGGCTTTGACTGTCTGACTCCTTCCATTCCCCTGCCCTCTATTTGCCTCCTTTGCGGAAGGGGAGGTGCGTGGTTATTCATGGCCTGAGTTTCCTGGCCGCTGCCCCCCCCCCCCCCCCCCTCGCCACTCTGCCCAGCCCCCCTTCGGGGTGGTGTGGGTCGGTGTTGGTGGGGAGCGCTGCCGCGGTTTGCTGTTGATTCCTGCCTCGACACGTGGCGACCGGGGTGCGACGATTCAGCGTCCTGCCCTGGCCCCCCTCACGCCCCTCTGCCCCCCCTTCGGGTGGGGTATGGGTCAGTTTGGTGGAGGGCGACGCCCGGAGTGCTGTCGCGTCATGGCTTTTGGCCGCTCGACTCCTCCATTCCCTGCCCTCTTTGCCTTCCTTGCCAGGAAGGGGAGAGGGAGCGTGGTGTTTCTTGGTGCCTAGGGATTCGCACCGCCCCCCGTCCCTTCTCCTCTCCGTGGGTCGGGACGGGGCGTGCAGCGGGTCGTGGCTTATCTCGTCGGGGCAGATGTGCTCCGATGCAGTCTTGGCCTGGATCCTCCCACCACTCTACCCCCACCCTCCGGGAGGGGCATTGGGTCGGTGGTTGAGGCGTCGCCTGGAGCTTTGTCTTTCATGGCGTTGCTACTCAACTCTTCCATTCCCTGCCCTCTTTACGTTCCTTTTCAAGGAGGGGACAAGGGAACGTGGTGATTCTTGGCGCCTGGGACTATGCCCCCCCCCCTTCACCCGTCCCCCTCTCCGGGGGACGGGCGGGGCTTGCGGCGTTTCGTGGCTTGCCGCGTCTGGCTGGAGTGCGAAGTTTTGGTCATGGTAAGGCCCTTGCTCCCGCCCCTCCACTCCCCCCTCCGGGAGGGGGAGTTGGTCGGTGTGGGTGGAGGCGCCCGGTGCTTTGTCGTTAGTGGCTTTGCTACCTGACTCCATTTCCTGCCCTCTTTGCCTTCGTTTGGCGCCTGGGGCTCCGCCCTCTCTCCTCCCACCCCTTTTCCCCTCTCCGTTCGCGGCTGGGGGCGGGGCAGGGTGTTCGGCGGTTCGTGGCTCGCACCGTCCGAATAAGGTCCTTCTCTGCTTGTGGGGTGGGGGTGGAGGCGTTTCGTTCTGCGGTTCGTCCCTTCCCTCTCCCTGTTTTGCAGGAAGAGGGAAGGGAAAGGGAAAACCTTTTCGGAGGTTTCTCTGCGAAGCCCAGGGCTGCTCGGCGTCCTTCACGTCCCGGTGCCTCAAGCTCTGCTCCTCGCATGCCCCGTGCCTCCGGTCAGCCCTCTACCGTCCTGAAGGGTGTCCGGTCGGGCGTTGCTGGCTGACGGTCGTTTTTCTGGAGTTTTTCTGGAGGCGTTGTGCCCTGCCTTCCCGGCGGGGCCTTTGCTGTCTTTATGGATTAGTGGTCGCGGGCCTTGGAGTCTTGCACCCGCCACCACTTCCGTCTGTCTTGGCCAGAGGGGGGCTCTGGGTTCCCGTCTGGGCCTCGGCAGTTCGTCCTCCTCGTCACATCGTCTCACCTCTCGTCTCGTCCTCACCGCTCCTCGTCTCACGCTTCCCGGCCTGCTGCCTCTGCTTCATTTCGGTCGCCGTCGGTCATGCTGATAATGGATGGGGATATGGTGGTGTATTCTGCCCCTCCCCCTTACCGCGGTTCGCGGGCCGTGGTCTTCCAGGGTAGGGACGTCGCTGCTCCGGTTCGGCGGGCGTCCCCGGGGCCTTCCCCATCCTCACCTCCCGTTCCTCTGGAGTGGTTGGGGTGGATGGTCTCTGTGATCACCTTACTGGTGTGAATGGAGCTCCATTTACCAACCGGGACCTGTTCTTCGCCTCGACTGAGTCGCAGGTCACCCTCTTCCGCGTCCCTCTCGCCAGGGTTTGATTTGCTTCTGCGACTGCGGGCTTCGGCGATGTCTGCTGGGAGTGCTCGAACGGGGATGGGGTTGTGGCCTTCCCCAGGACGGAAAGGTGGCGGTTCGTGGTCTTCCACCTCCCTGCTTCCTGTCTGCCGGGGACTTCCTCCTCCCTTTTCGCTACGGAGCCTTCCACTTGCGTCTTCCCTCGTCCCTCTGGGGGTGCTTCCTCCAACTTGTTTGCTTGAGCGCCGGTGCTGGCGTCGTTTGCCTGCCTGGCTCTCGCCAGGAGGGTGCACGGGTGGCCAGGTGGTTTTCTCTTGGTGGCCAGTCCCAGCCCTGGCCTCGCTATCTGCTGTCTGTCGGGGGCTGGCGACCGCGTGTGCCGCGTTCGGTGCCCCCCTCCTCGACGACGGGGCCGTCGCTGGCCGCTTGGCCCTTCGGCATGAGGCCTTTCGTGGCCTGCCGGTGATGTCTCGACACCAGGTTCTCCGGATTAGCTCCTTCGCTTCGGGGTCTTGTCGAATCCTTTCATGCTACGGTGTCTCGCCTCGTCCCCACCCCTCCCCCACCGTCGGGCTGGTGTCTCCTCAGGCCCCCAGACCCTCTCGGTCGGGGGGTTGCGGGTAGGGGCCCTGCAGGGAACGCTGGGGCTCCTTTTGTCTGGAAGGGCAGTCCCCGCACGTTTGCCAGCGGCAGGGTGGCCTCCTGGAGCTTGGGTGGCACAACCGGTGCGGGTCTTCCTGGTTCGAGCGCTCCTAGTCCCGGGATTTTCGCTCCGGGCATACTGTCTTCCCCTGGGCCGCCACCTAGAGTCGCTCTGGTTTCGTTCCTCCCTTCCTGGGCCTCCTCACTGTGTTTCGGATGGCCCGTCCGCTGTGGGGCTGGGCCGCTGGGGTGGTCTAGAGTGGTCTTCCTTGGCCCTGGTTCAGATTGCCGCCGCTTCGACGACCGCCTCCTTGATTTTCCTCCTGTGTCTGGCTGTTTGGCTGGTGACCGGCCCGTCCTGGCCGGGGACTGCTCACATGCTGGACCGGGCCATGGCGGTGGCGGCGGCGCCGGGGATGAGTTTCCTGGTCTTTAGGGGATGGTCCTTCCTTTCTCTTGCCCACCGCTTCTTGTGGCTGGGTGTGCATTGGGGCTCCCGTTCGGCCACAGTCTCGTCTCGATGGTGACGGCAGCCAAGCTTCTTCCCCGCCTCTGCCGAGCCTCGGTGTCCCTACCTCCGTCGTGGTGCCACTGGGGTTTCGTCTGGGCTTGTTCACCTTCGCTGTAGCGGTCACTCCCCAAGGCTGGCTACAGTGCCGTCACCTTGTCAGGATGGTGCCCGCTCTTGTCCCGGGGAATCCCCGCGCCCTGATCGAGCCTTCTCGCTCCTGGGCCCGTGGCTGGTTGGGGGCGCTTTCTCCGCGTAACCCGGTGGTTGCTTCCGCCCATGGTCTTTGTGTTGCCGGATGCCTCGGTTGTCGGGCGTGACTCCCGTTCCTCCGTCGGCCGGTGGAATTTCGGCGAGTGATCGGTTGTGGAGTGCGTCTCCACATCCTGTCAGGGTGCTGCTGGTCCCTCTTCTCTTCCTCTGGTCGTTTCCGGTCCCCCAGGGACGGTTTCTCTACTTAGGGTTGGTCACCATGGTCGCCGTCCTCTGTTTTGCTACCCAGGGTACTTCAGGTCCGTCCTTCTTTTGCCCCTTTCGGTGCGCATTTTGGTCCTGGTGGCCCATGTCCCCCTCCGCCTGTCTGCCCAGGTTCCTGCCGAGTGTGGGGGTTCGAGTGGACCACCGCACTCTCCTCGCCTCCGGGGTGCGTTGGTGGTGCGCTTCGTCCGGAGCGCTTTGCGGCTCTCTGCCGGCAGTGGATCTTTCCGGATGGCCCTCTTCGCGCGTCCAGGCTCTCTGCCCAGCAGCTGTCCTTTTTGACGAGGGTGGACCGGGCCCTGCAGGGGCGGCCGGACGCCCTCTTGGATGGCTGGAACAGGTGGCGCCTTGTTTACCTGTTTTCCTCCTCCCTGCTCCTGCGTCCCTCCTGGAAGTGTGCTACGTTTTTGCGGTTTCTACAGGGGCTGGGTCCCTCTGGTGGCTCCTCTCTGGCCGTCCAGCCTTAGTTCTCCGTTCTGTGGACCTTGTGTCCCTCCTCTGTTCCTTTTGGGGGTCCTCGCTCTGCTGGAGGATCTCTCTGCCGGGATTCCTTCCACTTACCGCTACCCGTCTGGTGTTTCTCTCCGCTCATCATCTGCTAGGCTGTCCGGGTCCCTCTGGGCGCCCTTTCTGTCTTTCCTCAATCGGTCAGATCTTCGTCGCGTTTTCGGGGTCGGTGGTCCTGGATTTCCTCTCCTTCCTGCCCCCAACAGTGGTGGTCCTCTGCCTCTTTCTCCGCTTGCCTGGCGTGCGCTGGCTGGGCGAATACGGCCGGGTATTCGTCCTGGACCGCCGTTCGTGGCCCTACTGATGTGGGGATTATTCCCCAAATCAGCCCCCGTCGTCCTGTCCCTTTCTGGTCCCTGGTGAACGTCCTCCAGTACCTCCTGGGCGACCAGTTTTCGGTCCGGCACTCCCGGTATCGTCTCCTCCCGTCGGTCCTGTTCCTTAATTGTTGCCCTGGCGACGGGGTTTTCGGCCTCTCTCTGTAGGCGCTGTCAAGTTTTCTCCCGATGGCCTGTCTTCTCGCTTCTCACGGGACGGGTCTGCTGTCTCCCTCTCCCTTTCGCCCGTGGTCCTGGGTAGGGGCGGGCGGGAGGTCTTCCGTCTCCGGCTGGTTGTGGTGCCGGCCTGGAGGGTGAGGGTCGCCTTCCCCCCTTTGTGTTTCGGTGCTTCGACGCTGCTTGGCTTCGTCTGCGTCCTGGGCGGGTGGCCCGCTGGAGCGGGTTTGGGGTCCGTGGAGTCCGGCCTCGTGCTTCGTGGCTCGTTTCCTCTCTCACTCCGTCGTGGACTCGCCTTGTGTTGCCCTGGGCTCCCACCTTCCGGCTGGTCTGGTGTGGTGGTTGGTCAGCGTGCCTGCCCATGGCGACTCCCCCTGATTCTTGTGGATGCTTTTCGTTCCCTTTTGTTTTCTTGAGCAGTTGCCTGCCTTCTCCCCTCGGGGGTTGGGGGCTTCTTGCCCCGTATCCAAGTGGCAGGTAGCTAGTGCACTAGGTGTAAGGGGACCTAAAATGACGGCTTTGAAGTATGAAAAGCCTATTTTTGGGTCCACGACATAGCTAGTGCACGGACTTCGGCCTCCCACCCTTCCTTCCCCACCACGTTTTCAGCCCCTCTCCCCGGGGGAGCTTCTTGGGATGGGTATGAATGTCTGGCGTCTGCCGGGGGTGGCGGGTGCCGGCGCGTGACTGCCAGACGTGTTCTTCTTCTTCGTAGTTAGTTCTTTTCTGCAATGTTGCAAGCTTTTAGTGCAGCCTGGTATTCACCAGATGTGGGATAAGGTTGCCCGGATTACCCAGGGATTACCCTGGGTGGCAATAGATCCTATCTATTAGCTAGTGCACTAGCTATGTCGTGGACCCATAAATAGGCTTTTCATACTTCAAGGCAGTCAATAAGAACATAAGAACATAAGAAAATAAGGAAGCTACAGCACAAGAGGTCGTGAGGCCTACACGTGGTAGTTCCTGTTACTTAACACTACATACATCCAACTTTCATCCCATCCATTAATTTATCCAGCCTCCTTTTAAAGACCCTATAGACTCCCCACTAACTACCTGACGACTGAGTCCATTCCAATCATTCACCACCCTATTGTGAACCAGTTTCTCCCTATTTCCTTTTTAAATTACGCTTTCTAAATCTTATGAATAGGATTGTATTGTATGTAGTGTATGCACCATCAATGCCAACAACAATTATAATGATACTACTACTACTATGTCACCTCAGTAGTCTATAGTGGTTAGCGCGCCTAGCTACAAATCTGCGGGCCCTGGTTCGAATCCGGGCGAGGGCAAGTCGGCGGCCAGCCCAAACAGCTGTTCATCTTTCCTTTCGGGGTTGATAAATGGGTACATAGGGAAACCTGGGGAAGGTAACTGTGATAACCCGGATGTCACAGTAGCCCTGTATCCCGGGGTAACGGGTTCTCACCCACCACAGGCTCAAAGGTCAATGCGACGGAGATGAGCACCAAGGCCACGCGCAGCATAGCGTATGCCCCCATCTTTACCTTTACTTAATATTACTACAACTACTACCGTACCTACTACAACTACTACCATACCTACTACAGCTACAACTTCTACCGTACCTACAACTACTACCGTACCTACTACAACTACTACCGTACCTACTACTACTACAACTACTACCGTACCTACTGCTACTACAACTACTACCGTACCTACTACTACTACAACTACTATTGGTACTGCTACTACTATAACTACCACTTCTACTACTATTATCACTACTACTGTAATGATAATACTGGTAGCAATGATGACAAAAATGGTAATGATAATGGTAATCCTGATGATTACAATAATGACAAAAATAATAATACCAATAACTCATGGTCAGGGGTTCGATTCCAACCCGGTGCTGTTGTATACTTTGTCTGAATTGATTAAATGATAATAATAATAGATATAATAATAATGATGATGATAATTGTGAGGGTCCGAAGGAAAGCGAAGGAAAGGAAGGAGAGAAGGATAGGAAGGAGATAAAATAAATAAGGGAAGGGGAAGAGTCGTTGGTGATGGTAGTGCAAAGAGAGAGGCGACGTTGTTTTCGCTGACACAACTTATCCTTATCAGCAGCAAGGGGAGGGCAGCCGCCACCTGCAGATTTGCTGACCTTAGCTGTTCTACAAATGAGCGTCCAGACGAAGGGGAATAGAGAGACGGGAGTAAAGGAGAGAGAAAGCGAGGAATAAGAAGAGGGAAGAGAAGAAGAAGGAACAAGAAATGGGAAAAAGTGGAAAGGCATTGCTTATATTGCTGACCCAACAGAATTGCCAGCGTTCAAGGAACCATCACCTTACACCCCTCACTTCACACATTAGATGATTAACTGTCACACTGATATAACCTTTGCCCTGTACCCACCACCACACGCCTCGCCTGCCTCTGAACACAGGAGAGGAGACAGAATTTATCTATACTCCGGTGTGGGCAGGCCTGCCTCGCGGTGCGCGGTGATCTCTTACGTGACCACGAGACTAGTGTCTTGTCTTAGTGCAGCGAGCGATTTAACGCGTGGTATTCCTTCAAGGCCTCCTCGGGCGGCGCGCGTGCTCGGGTAGGTGGCTGAGTTTCACTCTGCCGCGCCATACACGCCGCACCCCTAACCGGCGCCCCGACGCCCGCTGCTCCGCTTTGCCCCCGGGGCAGGTGCAACTCAACTCTACGGTGCCCCGGCGTCTTGCAAGACACCTGCCCCTGTGGTTCCGCCTGGGCCCCCCTGGGATCCCGGGGCCGCGGCGGGGCTACTAAGGATCGCCCCGCTTTGCCCCACGGGACGGGTACGTGCAACTCTACCGTGCTACTACGTCCTGCAACACACCCGCCCCTGTGGGTTCTCTTCTGGGCCCCCTGGGACCACTGGGCATTGCGAGACACACGCGGCGGGGCTACTAAGGATCGCCCCGCGTTGCCCCACCCCACGGGGCAGGTGCAACTCTACGGTGCTACGATGTCCTGCAAGACACTTGCCCCTGTGGCTTTTCCTGGGTCCCCCTTGGGATCCCGGGGCATTGCGAGACACACGCAGCAGGGTCTTAGGACCCCTTGAGTACCACAGGTCTACCAGGAGGCTACGCGGCAGATGGTGTAGACACTGACGCTGACGGACACTGACGGGCTATCAAGGATGCCCCCGGGGAAACTGTAACAAGCCAGGGACCTCGGAGGGGACAGGGAGGGTCGCCCCCCGGCAATGCCGGGGCTTTTACCAGCCTGGGGATGCAAGCTCCCCGTATCTCCGACGCGAGGGGGCACTGCCCCGGTTAATGTGAAACGTAAGTACATAGTACATGGAGATATGCCCAACCCGGCACCCTACAGGTAGGGGTGCTGGGGATTAGTTGTCATGCCACGTCAGCGACTGATTGGATAGAACCGTAGCGGGTGGAGGGTTCGCTAACAGGAGCTTCACCCCCCGTTGCGCCCCCTCTCCCCAGACGGGGCGTAACAATAATAATAACAATACTGATAATTGTAATAATAATAATGATAAAGAATATGATAATAATACTGATAATACTAATAACAATGATAATAATAATAATAATAATAAGAAGAAGAATTATAACAACGACAATAACGATAATAATGATAATAATTATGTTTTATTGAGGTGTTTAACTGTGGGGCGAGGTTGCGAGAAATCTGTGCATAGCTACCCAGTTACGGTATTGGAATAGAACCACAGAGCTTACATACTGTGTGGGTAAGAGGCCAGCAGCTAGACCAGAGGCATCGTCCTTGCAGGGTGGAACTAACGGGGAGCGGCGACAATCTGCTGTTTTTGTTGTAGCATTTTCTATCCTGACTAACTGGGACACTGCTCCCAGGATAACTGTTTTGGACTATAAAGCCAGCCATCAGTGGCTTCTAGTGTTTAGAGGTGGCCACATGTTATGGCTAAGTGCAAAAGAAGAGCCAGGATGAATGAAATATTAGAGCTGCACATATACATGCTTTCATGCAAATGGAGTGAAAGGGGGTCATCCCGATGTTCTCCGGTGCCGATGATCCCCGGAACCTATGAGGTACCGATTTTACCCGGTATCTATAACGTGCCGATGTTTAGGTTAAGTTACGTTAAGTTAGGTTGTTTCAAAAAAATGGATAAAACCTTTTTGATAACGGGGCACCGGGAAACATAGGTACCTCATAGGTACCGGAAAACTTCAATACCGGGAAACACCGGTCCGCACCCGAGTGAAAGATGTAAGAAAGAGAAGAAATCCGAAGAATGGGCGTTGAAAGTTGCATAACAGCTAGGGAGCGTGGATGTGTTAGGTTTGAGAAGTATGTATGAGTGTAGTATATGCGGTGGGTAGCAGAGGACGACTCGGGAATCGGGAATCATAGGGTACGCGGGAATTCCCGAGTACCTATGATTTTTTTCTACTTTTTTTTTTTTTTTTTTTTTTTTTTTTCCCTTGTGATTTGTTATATTACCTTTGTTATATTTATTTGTCATATATGATTAATTGTTTCTGTCCGTTTGTATGCTTGTCTTTTCATATTTCTCACTATCTATTTCCTTCATCTTTTTAATACTTGTGATACGTTCATTCGGTATGATTTTTCGTATGTCTGACTATTGTTTGTTCTGATTACACTATTAGTCCGTGAGCCACTTTGAAAACTGGTACCATCTCTGGGGGGACCAAGGCATTTGGTGATTTTCAGTTTGGTGTAAGCATATGGAAGTCAAAAAACCATGATGGCCATTTGGGCAGAGTAGCTTAAGGTTGCTATGCACGTTTATATACAGTGGGGGTATGACCGAAAAACTTTTTAAATATGAAGTCATATTTCGTCATGTTCCTGCATATTGTTGGGTATGCAGATGGGTTGTATCCATTTGATTATGTATAACTATCTTTTTCTGAAAGTATTTATGATACTGTTGAACAATACAACTATCCTAAATTTATTTAAGTATATTTTCATTTTCAGTTTGAAAACGACGTTAATTAAGATTAGCTCAATAATATGTACTGTCATATTACACAATTTCAATTGTAATATATTTTCCATATATATTTCAAATATAATGGCAGCACCGAAAGGCAGTTCCACCGATCGGAGAAATTGTGTCATCTGCTCGAAGCTATCACCAGTCTCAGAACTTTCCAAGCCAAAGGACGATGAATCATGCGACACACTTATTAGGGCAGCAACGCTGCAGCAGTTCAAAGCTATCATTGATCTTGATGTCTGTGATTACGCAGATAAGCTTTACTATCACAGAACATGTCGTGCCAGCTTCACACATAAGAAAACATTGGACAAACTCCAGGAACATGAAAAACAGCTGTCTATTCCCTCTACGTCCAGGTGTGTACGACCTCGAGAATCAAAGTCATCAGCTTCACGTGTATACGATGATGTCTTATATATATATATATTATATATTCTGCGATAAGAAGAATAAATATATTCCTTGGAGTAAAACACGTGAAGTGCTCATTCAAGCTGTGGATCTCAGATCACACAGACATCACAAACTGACACAATATATGACTGTCCGAGCCACTGCATTAGCTGTGATGGATATTGAAGAACTCCAATCAAGTCAAGAAGAAGCAGACACCTGCCTGGTACTGCACTGCAATCATGCGTCATCAAGTTTTCCATCTGTGATTGTAGCTTCGGAGGACACTGACGTCATGATCTTGTGCATCACATTCCAACATGCTATGGAATGCAAGCTGTACGTCAGGTGTGGAGCATCAAATCGCACTAGACTGCTTGACATACACAAGATCGCCAGTGCTCTTGGTACAGAAGTCTGTAGCGCCCTGTTGGGATTACAAGCATTTACAGGCTGTGACACTTTGAGCGCATTCAGTGGTCGTGGAAAAATTACAGCCCTCAAACTCCTGATGAACAATCCTCGATTTCAGACAGCATTCAGTGAACTAGGGAAAGACTGGACTATATGTGATGATCTCATGGACGTGCTCGAGGAGTTCACCTGCCAGATGTACATGGCCTGTACTGAAATCACATGAGTAGACGAGATGCGTTTCCAGTTGTTCCGTGCGAAGGGACACATCCAATCTGAACAATTGCCTCCTTGCCAAGATTGCCTGATACTACACGCAACGAGAGCTTGCTATCAAGCCGCTGTGTGGCACAGAAGCCTGGTGGCAACCCCAAGTATACCCAACCCATGTGACTGCAACGGTTGGGAACTGGACGATGACGGTGATCCGTCAGCACGTCAACATGCAGCAAGCACGATCAACTGAATGTCAGGTGCTCCAGCGCCAGAGGTTGTCTTAGAATTTCTGTCGTGTAAGTGCAAATGAGTGTGCAAGCTGCCAACATGCACTTGTATGGAAAATGGCTTGAGCTGCACCGATGCTTGTGTTTTGGAAGACTGCGACAACATGAAGACGCAAGACGTAGAGGCATTTGATCAGAGTGCAGATGATGACAGTGATGATAGTGACATTGACAACTGAAACGAGTACATGTAGACAGTCTGATATTCATGATATCTCCAGTTCCTTCTTCATACGAACACTGTTGGTACTTGCTGACTGATTGAAAGGATAATAATAAACATAGAAGTCTTAATTATTTGTCATTGCCTACACACTTTTTTTATTCCTGAATATTTAAATGAATATATCCTAGTTTGGTCAGTGCATAGAACACTGCGAGTGTGTCATAACTACTTACATAAATATATTGAGGTTAAAATTTATTTAAATGTTCGCTATTATTATACTATGGTCTGCAAAACATGCCACTAAAACCTGCTAAACCATTCTGATTTGTATTTTAGTGTATTCCTGATATGATATACTGTAGGGGTAAGCACCAAAATAATATTTATATGTTCGCTGGGTAAGAAGTTAAAAACAAGTATGTGCGTTCATTTAAATACTTGTAAAATATGGTGGCCATTTTGGATTTTTATTATTAAATAGTGCTCCCCGGATATGGTGGATATCCCCACTTCAATATTATAACATGTGTCTTAATATAAAAATTGAGGTTATTGAGCATAGCATATATGTATTTAGAAGTTATAATTATTTGCTTCCTATTTATTCATAAAATGATCATGTTCGCTGCCAGCCATTTTAAAAATTGTTCCAACACCATTTTCAGAAAGGAAACAAAACCAGACACATATGTAATGCTTATAAGGTCTTACAATAACTTTTAAAAATATGGTTTCTGATGATAAATAGGACACAGTCTCTCTGCATGACCGACAATGTGCAGTAAAACGACAAAATGTGCGCTCATATTTTCACTTTTTCAACTATACCCCCATTGTACATAAACGTGCCCAGCAACCTTAAACTACTCTGTCGACATGGCCATCATGGTTTTTTGACATCTACATATATACACCTAACAGAAAATCACAAAATGCCTTGGTCCCCAGAGATGGTACCAATTGGCCCCAAAAGGCCAAGTAGCTCATGGGCTATATTTTGTTCTGTTCTGTTTGTTCTGTTTGACTATTGACTTTGTTCTGTATTTCTGTGTTTCTGGGTTCTTTTATTCTTGTACACCCCCCCCCTTCTCTGTAATATCCCCCCCCCCCCATTTTCTTTAAGAAACTTGTACAACTTCTAAACCTGTAGAGGACGAACCCCGTGAAATGAGACGACAAAGTGCTGGCGTATGTGAGAGAGAGAGAGAGAGGAGGAGAGAGAGAGAGAGAGAGAGAGAGAGAGAGAGAGAGAGAGGAGACGAGGAGAGAGAGAGAGAGAGAGAGAGAAGAGAGAGAGAGAGAGAGAAGAGAGGAGGAGAGAGAGAGAGAGGAGAGAGAGAGAGAGAGGAGAGAGAGAGAGAGAGAGAGAGAGAGAGAGAGAGAGAGAGAGAGAGAGAGAGAGAGAAGAGAGAGGAGAAGAGAGAGAGAGAGAGAGAGGAGAGAGAGAGAGAGAGAGAGAGAGAGAGAGAGGAGAGATGAGAGAGAGAGAGAGAGAGAGAGAGAGAGAGAGAGAGGAGAGAGAGAGAGAGAGAGAGAGAGAGAGAGAGAGAGAGAGAGAGAGAGAGGAGAGGAGAGAGAGAGAGAGAGAGAGAGAGAGAGAGAAGAGAGAGGAGAGAGAGATTGAGAGAGAGAGAGAAGAGAGAGAGAGAGAAGAAGAGAGAGAGACAGAGACAGAGACAGAGAGAGAGAGAGAGAGAGAGAGAGAGAGAGAGAGAGAGAGAGAGAGAGAAGAGAGAGAGAGAGAGAGAGAAGAGAGAGAGAGATGAGAGGAGAGAGAGAGAGAGAGAGAGAGAGAGAGAGAGAGAGAGAGAGAGAATGTAGGGAAGGAATGTAATGATAGGAATGAATGGAGACTTGTCACGGCCATCCTTGGAAGCGTTCTCAGGAATAGACGTCAAAGACAGTTAGATAGATAGATTTTCAGATAGATGAATATATATATATATATAGCTATATATATATATATATATATATATATATATATATATATATATATATATATATATATATATATATATATATATAAATAGATAGATAGATAGATGGATAGATAGGATAGATAAATAGATAAATATATAGCTAGATAAAGAGAGATACATTGATAGATAGATAGATAGATAGATAGATCGATAAATAAATAGATAGAAAGATAGATAGATCTGGGGAGGCGGTAGCGGAGTGGTTAGCGTCTCCGACTGGCGTTCTCGGTGACCCGAGTTCGATCCCCGAAGAAAGCCAAAACCTTTCTGCACCGTCGAGTGGCCTAAGAACACCCACATGCCCTGCCCATTAGGGTACGCCGTAGGTCCAATGAAAAGTGAAATATAGATTATTTCGAATTTGGCAGGGTGTTTTCTTATGTAAAATTGAATTTTAAGGGTAGTTTGTCCTCTTCAACTTTTTGGTTTGAGCACTTCTTGCTATGCAAAAATGGACTTTTATATTTATATGCAAAACATAGCTTAGCATACACCATCTTTAAACTCACAGAAAAGCCACTTAAGTTCGAGATTCGATAAATTTTACTGATGACAAAGTTGTAGAGCGCTAAAAACTCTATAGGAAGTATGCCCTCGATATTGCCGTAAGACCTACATTAAGTCCGCCAGACGCCGGAAAGCTCACTTCTCATACAAAATCGCCTCGTTTTTCGGGTAAAAACCTTTTTCCTGGCAACTGGATTTTCCACGTTATTATTTACCCAACGTAGGTGGTTTCAGGCTGGATACTGTTTAAGGTCTAAAGTCTTATCACCAAACTCCAAAAGTCACAAAAAAGCAGCGTAAGTCGGTCAAACACGTACGGTCGAAATCCAGCTCCGCATCGAAGCATCCGGTTCGACGTTCCGCCCACTGCTGCTGCTGCCTTGGCTTCTGGATTCCTCCAGGACCTTATCGCTGACGACCACCTCTCTCCAGACATGTCGTACCTGGTCTGCGATCCTAATAAGCTGAGGAGGGCCAGGCAGGATGCCATGGCATCGGCCAGGGACCTTGACCAGGGGAAGCACCAGGGTACCAAAATAGTTGGATTGGGTTACGATGGGAGGTAGGACAAGACCAGGGCGATGGTGCCCGACAGCTATGGGAAACTGCACCCAAGGTTGATCAGGGAGGAGCATGTGTCAGTGACAGAGGAGCCATCTGGAAGGTAGCTTTGGCACTTTGTACCAGAGGACCCGGTGCCACCTGAGAAGCCTGCGTTCAAGGTGGCTCAGGCTCTCTATGATCTGCTGGTGACATACGACTCCACCGACTCACTGATCGTACTGCAAGGTGACTCAACTAGGGCCAACACGGGGTGGAAGGGTGGTACTCACGCCCATTTGGAGAAGATGGCTGGGACGCAAGCTCTTCTGAGTATATGCGTGTTGCACACAAACGAGTTGCCCCTGCGCCACCTTATCACCAGCATCGACGGGCCTACCTCATCTGACACTGGCTTCACGGGTCCAGTGTGCAGTCTGCTTTCCAGCGTGAATGAGATGCAGTACAACGCAGAGTTCAGAGGAGTGCCAGGCGGTGAAGATCTCACGGAGATATCGTAGTATATCCTGGTCAACATGTCCACTGACCAGCAGGTCTCCTACCAGCTGGTCCAGGCTGTGAAGCGGGGCGTTCTCCCGTCCGAGCTGCAGAAGATCAAGTGTGGCAAGGTGTCCCACTCCAGATGGCTCACCACAGCCCAGTCGCTCGTGTACATGTGGACCAGAAAGCATGGACTGACTGGCAAAGAACTGAACACCCTGGAAATCCTAGTCAAGTACTGCCTGCAGGTGTACTTCAAATTCTACTACGACATCAAGGTTCACCACAGACTAGAGGACGGCCCCAAGCACATCCTCACGCAGCTCAGAGTGATGAGGTCGCAGCCCAAGAAGGTCCAAACAGCTGTGACCTTCTACGTGCGGACAGGAGCACGGTTCGCACACTCAGAATGTGTCCTCCTCTCGCTGATGGTGAGTCAGAGTGAGGACGACCGCAGGTTCGCCATGACCCAGATTTTGAAGCTGAAGGCTGGCAAGGAGTATGGGGACACCAGTGTAAGACCTCGCATCACACCCAAGCTGAACTTCTCAGCCACCAGTCTGCAGATACTGATCAGCTGGCAGCCTGGCCAGGTGCACGAGCCGGCATTCACCTGTTCACTGCCCGGGGATCAGATCCAGGAGATCCTGTTCAAGCCGTACGAGGTTCCGGAGTTCTCTATCCACACTCAGAGCACCGAAAGAGTCGTGAAGCAGGTGACAGAGGCGCGGCAGCAGTGGTGGGGCAGCAGGCCAGAGACGGGTTCGTCCGGGCTCGGGCCCACCACCGGGAGACTATGCCCTGCTTCAGGTCTAAGAAGGACATATGGACATGTTCTAGGCCAACGTAGAGGCTGTGACACTGTGATGTAGTGCCTGATGAACCAACTGATCAGAAAGAGCTTACCACGCTAGTCATTTGGAACTCATATTGGTGCATGATGCAATACACAGGACCAACCGGACACTGCGTACTCATTTAAGCATTATTCGATAAGGGTGCAATATAAAAGTGCGATTTTGCATAGTAACAATTACTCAAATGCAAAAATGGAATAAGATAAAATCGTCTTAGAATTTCATTTTACATAGGAAATTGGGATGCATAAGTTGAGAAAAAGATTTTTTGTTATACGGCGTACCCTACTGCCCATCAACTCTACCTTCGATTGCGAGTGCATCGGAGGACACAGGGGGGCGGCATGAGCCTCTACAGGCGTCACTACAAAAATCCTGCCTGCGCCACCACGGGCGAGAACCAACCATCACAGCCCTCAAGTGAACCTCCAGAGCCTACCATCCGAGCCCTGGGTCACCACTGCCTACAGGCGCTATAGGCACAATGTAAACAAAAAAAAGAAAAAAAAAAGATAGACAGATAGATGATAGTAATGGTATCAAACAAGGTGAAGGAGGTGTAAGGTCAACAAACTGTAAACTCACCGACAGGAGGCTGGTACGGGAAGATATTGGGATGTGTAAATAGAGACAGGTTGGAAGTGAAGGCCCTGTGGGAGAGCTCCACGCCCTTTGGAGGCCCTGTTGTGCCGCTGGAGAACAACATCACCGCCGTCTTGTGTGTCGGTGTCTGCGAGAGGGAACATAGGAATGGGGTGTGAGCGAGGAGGAGGAAGGGGAGAGGACAGTACTGTATGGTGCGTAAATAAGGTAAAGTAAATGTCAAGCGTCTCTCTCTCTCTCTCTCTCTCTTCTCTCTCTCTCTCTCTCTCTCTCTCTCTTCTCTCTCACCTCCACAAGGTCACAGGATGGCCGCGAGGGGTCATCCAGCAGCTCCCTGGCGTTGGCGTAACCCTGCTGCGACGCGCCGTTCACAAACACGGGCAGCTTCCTCCCCAGCCGCGCCAGTGCCTGCGTTACCACGCCCTCCAGCCCCGGCTCCGTCACCACCGCGCCCGCCTCGCTGTTCTCAAGCTGCCT
Source organism: Chionoecetes opilio (assembly GCA_016584305.1). NCBI lineage: Eukaryota > Metazoa > Arthropoda > Malacostraca > Decapoda > Majidae > Chionoecetes > Chionoecetes opilio. Next base: position 386,125 of record JACEEZ010000170.1, on the reverse strand, counting down.
CGCCACCTCCACTGAAACAACGCGGGGTTAGGGCTGGGGCGGTGGTAGAGATCATTGTGACACATACGTATATTTGCTTTACATCAGGGCCGTATTAACCCATAGTCGGGCCCCTGGGCTTTCAGGTATTTCGGGCCCCCTCCGGCAGTGGCGTAGCTACGGGATGAATGGGGAGGCACGCGCCCATCCATGAGAATCCTGTGCCTTTCCCCCAGTGCTCCCTAATGGCCATGGCTGCCGTATTCTGTATAATGCTCTAATACCCACCACTGATCTGATCCTAGAATATATCCTTATATGTGGCATCAGAGTGGCCCTAGAGCTTCGCTTGCCTAGTGCCCCCCCCCCCCCTCCCTCCATTGAAAGATACCTAGCTACGCCACTGCTCACAAAGCAAACCAGTTCTTAAACAACCCACAAACTACTAAGCAAAAAAAAAAAGATATTCTACCCTCAATCCTCTGCGAAGCTGTTAATGAGTTCGAAGCACTAACGAACCCTATCAATATAAGCTTTGAAATAAATACTACAAAACTATACCAACACTATTACTAACTCACATTTACTAACATTTATAAATGACTTAGATAACGTTACAAGGTCAAGAATTATTGGTCAAAGGTCAACAGGTAAGGGCGTAGGAAGGAAATAAGGTAAAAGTTTAGTGTTTCGTAGCAGTGTTGTTGAGTTCCTTAAATAAACCGGTATACGAGCGACAGTCGAGAGGGGGCAGGGTCGACGCGTGTGCAGGCAGCTGGGAGGAGGAAGAGCATGATTTTTTGGCCAAACGACACTTTATTTTGTTGCTTTTCTTCATATTTCTGCAGCGTAAGTTTTGTAGAGAGAAAGGGAGGGAGTGGGAGAAAGATTGAGAGGAACGAGTGGGCAGTGGCGGATCTAGGGGGTGGCCACGGCCACCCCTGAAGACTCATTGCCTGGCTACCACATATCTGAGTCAGAGATCTAATGATAATTCAACCATTTTTGTTATGGTTATGCCATGGCCACCCCACACTAGATATGGGTCTACCCTCGGCCACCTCAGTCAAAATTTCCTGGCGGTGCTACTGTGAGTGGGAGAGGGCGGGAGGGAGTGAGAGCTTACGTGTGATTTGAGATTGTTTA
>JACEEZ010000170.1:295000-370000 GCA_016584305.1 Chionoecetes opilio | reverse complement strand
CCATCCAAAGAAAGCATCACTTGGAGGTAACTCCGAAGGGCATGATACTTCGTTGCAGAGGAGGTCGGTGGCAGTCGTTCAGGTGTAATAAAGCTTTGGCTGAACCAACTTTTCGGGCAGAGACTAGAATACCTCATTGCAGACAGATTGTCTCCAGGTTTCCCCCCCCCGACAATGCCACCATCGCTTTACACCCAGCGTCTTCAATCTCAGTTTATGTTTTTCTTAGGTGTGGGTAACATCTTAGCACAGCTATTGAAGACAGAGTACCCCCTTCAAAACCTTGGTTAGAGCGAGTTTTTTTTTCCGTTTCCCAAAAAACCCGCGGAGTGGTATCCCCATCCCGTGAATGCATGCAGGAACAAAAGACTGCTGCAGACTTCGTTTCCAAGCAACTTCTTCATAACCTTAATGTCGTATACTGTTGCAGGACTCCCTTTATCCGAGTAGAAATAAAGCTTGTTGCCATCGCTGGTTGACGCGTGATGAAGTAACGACACCAATAGATCTGTATCTTCGCCAATGAGACTAGTCCTTTTGTTGGATGACATTGACACTGCTGCCTTAACAATCTCCACATCTGCATCCCCCTCTGACTGTATTACGTTGCAACAAAAAAATCAATGATTTTTGGCGGGAGTAACTATGACTCTCTTATGGGGGTATGACCCGAGTTGGCTGAGTTGGCAACTCAGTCCCAATCCGAGGTTGGTGTTGGTGACTGCAGTCCTTCTCAAAGGTCTCCTCTGAGAGTTTTGAATTCATTTATGACGCGATGATAGCCCAGGGTGGGACCTGGGCGAGTAAGGCATTAAATAACGTCATATTGGACATAGTTTGAAGGTTTACACCTCCTCGTGGTCTCCTGCTGGGCAACGTGGCTCTGTTGCTGGTCCCTTCTTACGAGACTAGAAATTACAACATCCACGGCTAAGATAAACCTTCCCCTCCACACGGGGGCATCCCCTGTGTGTTGGCACCCACAGTTGGCAATCTGTTGGCATAACGCTGATTCTTAGGAGGGCTTCAATACAGGTCCTCTCCACGCTGTGGGAAAAACCGCTAGTGGTTTGAAGCCCCGACACCATTCCGGTGAGCGGGGTTGGCTGGTGTCTGGTCGGTGGTGCTATGTTCCCACCAGCACCCTTCCATAGGTCACTTTAATGTGTAGAGAAAAGCTTATGGTTCGGGACGGATGCTACCCGTGGGAATAAATGTACCCGGGATAGAGTTACATCCGCTTAAGTGTCCTCTTTTGGGTGAGGGCGCAAAATGGTTGGGGTCACACATAGGTTCTGTTAGCTCTGGAGTTAGCTCCATAAGCGGCAGACCGGACCGCCGGCTGAGGCACTGGACTTAAGGGCCGGTTTACCGGTGCCAGTTTTACCGGTGGGCATGGGAGGTGGAGCATGGAGGGAAATCTATGACTCTCTTCTACGGAAGTGCAAACCTAAAGGTGATGGGAGGGAAAGCCATTGGCGGTGGTACTCCTTGGGACGGGACCTAAGCATGAAAGGCTTGAACTAAACCATGCTAGTTCTGACTGAGGTCTAGTAAGGCTTGGGTGTACGAAGGAGTGCCAAATGCGTAGCGCAAGCAGGTTTGCGCGAATGAGAGTCTCTCAAATAGTTTCGTTGTAGAGGACTTCTCCTTGCCGGGAAGGGCCTCGGTACTCATGAAGCTTATATGCGCGTCCCTCTCTATGCTGGTACTGTCGGTCGCTGCGCAGAAAACTACGCGTGTGCGTAAAAAGCCTTCAGATCGGTGCCCAAAGAGAGGTGACCTCCGCAATGGGATCGATCACTGATGCTTGCACCTTTTTTTGTGGCTATAATGGCCTTATAAATAAAATCGAATAAAAAATTGGTAAAGGTGTGTACATGGTGATGCAGTGCCCCTATAAGTCAGTTGGTATCTGGGCCTCACCGGTTCAGGCTGATTGTTGCCGGAACCCGGAAAATCCCGGAAAATCAATTTTTTTTCAGGAACAAAAAGTTCTTAGAATTAAATGTTACGTATATATACCAACTTTCACGTTTGTAGGTTCAATAACAAAAAAAATTGCCCGATAGGGGAAACGATCCCCTTAACATTTTATAGCTTTGGCGGCCATATTCTTTGACGTCACATTTGGACTCTTTGTGGTAACCATATTTTGGTAAACTTTTAGTATGTTTTTCCCTACATGTAATACTACCAAAAAAAACAATAAAACGCTTTCTTGGAATTTGTTCAGGGTAAAGTTTTTTTTTTCGTATTTTGACTGGACTAATTCTGTTCCACTGAGTTATGAATCAGATTCAGTAACCAATAACCTTATATAACCTCGATCCAATAACCTTATGCTACTAATATTGCAACGGTCATATTTCGATCAAAGAACTTTACAACTGTAATTAACAAATAAGTATAACATTTAAAGAATACTATAATCTTATCACTGTATTAGTTTCATTTTAATTACAAACAGGTTAGACAAGACATATTCAACACAATTGTCTTGCTGAAAATTCAGTTGAAACAGATGAAGCTGATGAGCAGTTATTAGGGCAAGCAGTAAATGAAATAAGAAAACTGACATTTTTGAGATACCACTGACTATACTACATAAGCAGTTGATTCGGGTATGCATTATTTAAGCTGGATTTTCAAACTGTTTTAGTTATCAGCATATGTCATATGGGATGGGGAATTTAAGTTATTTGAGGAAACATTGTATATCTTCAATTCTGTAATTTGGATTTGCAGGGGAGTCCATGACCGAATGCCCCCCCCCCCCCCCCCCCGGTACGCACTGTACATAAAATCATGTATATATATATATATATATATAATAATATAATATATATATATATATAAAATAATATATATAATATATATATATATATAATCTATTTATTTATTGTTTTTTCAGTCGTGCCTATAGCGCCTGTAGGCAGTGACTTCCAGGGCTCGGATGGTTGGCCCTCGCCCGTGGAAGCGCAGGCAGGATTTTTACAGTGACGGCTGTGATTAGAGGTCTCGCAATCGAAGGCAGAGTTTTAATGGGCAGCATATGTGGGTGTTTCTTAGGCCACTCGACGGTTGCAGAAAGATCTTAAGTGGATATTCGCCCTCATCAGGGATCGAACTCGGGTCACCGAGCATGCCACTCGGAGACGCTAACCACTCTGCTACCTCCTTCCCATATATATATATATATATATATATATATATATATATATATATATATATATATACAGTTATACACGCGACAAAACTCTGATGACAAACATGCTTTTGAGGCAGGGTTAATAATGCGCCTTTCAGCTAGAAAGGAGAACTTCTTTTGTATATGCGAGAATGAGGAATGAGTTTTTCATTTCAATTAAGTAATTTGTTGCCAATTGTATTTAACATTTTTATGAGTATACTCGTGAATAAGCATTTTTGGAAATAATCAGTGTGATAAGGCTGTCTGGACGAGTCCAACCCACATAACAATGCAAGTGTTGCACGGCTCCCACCCGCTGAACATTCCTTCTTCAATATTCAAACTTATCTTTTACCCTTTCAACCTTCATAATCGATACAAAATATAGGTTTCATATGCACGGCGCTCAAGAAAAAGTGGCTTGGTCTTTCAACACACCGTATTAATGAAAGTGATCACTCATAACGTCATTTACAACAAGATTAGAAAGAAAGTCACTTTGCTTCTGTATTCTCACATTGATTTGATAATGGAGTAATGCTGCTCACAGTCAACCGTCAGACACAATGGTATACACGGCCCACTTCTGCGCCGCCTCCTTCCGCAGCGAGAAGCCCTGAGTGCTGCCACACCTAAGACTGTTTCAACATGTTTCTGTCATAATCAGAGAGCCAATAGTGATAAGTTACCTGTCGTAAATATAATCACCTACGTCACTAATTTATTTAGCACGGGGGGAAGGAGGGGGAGGGGTGCTCTGTGTGGAGGGTACAGAATATGATTTATGATTATAATAAGAAACTTATTATATTCCCCATAACATCTGTACATATGTACGATGGACGCACACCGATCGCTGCAAGATACGTAATGATAATGGGAGCCAGTGAGCTGCGGAGGGACGGAGCCGTACCCACTCAGACATTTTTATTGCAATATACTAAACGTCTTTAAAGACATCATAAGGTCTCTTCATCGACATAAATATAATGGTAACTACGGACGGTAAGAATTGTTAGGCAGAACACTCTGTTACTCCCTCTTTTCACACATCGACATGTCAATATTAACTAATTGTCACTCCAACAATCTAAAGCGTTCGAGTGGTGTTTTTATGTTAACTCAAACACTGTAAGAAGTATTTGCCTTCAATGGTATATATCACGGAAAGAAATGAGATCGATAACCTTAGCGCAATTGTCTATTTCACGTGACACTTTCCTCGTTAACATACACACTGGCCTTGCATATAAGTGTTTACATTATTGATGAATAACAAGTAACGTGCAAGTAATTATTTGTTTACGTGTATTAGCAAACAGTGTACCTTTTAGTCCTTTGACTAATGATTAGAAGTCGATCGTTAATGGACGCCAAGGAATGCCTGCAGTCTTCGGCAGACCTGGGAGGCGGCAGGACACCGTGCTGGCAAAGATGGTGGGATCTACCTGGCTCCTTGGCCTTTTGGCACAGTACCTTATTGTGGCTGGAACTGCCTATCTTCCCTTGGAAAGAAGGCAGGAGAGGCTGCTGCGCGTGTTAAGTGAGGTAGTGTCTGGCCCCGCTCGCGAACAGCTGTTAATATTACATCTTGATGCTGCCCTTCCCCCTGACCTAATTGAGGCAGCCACGCGGTCACTGCGACTCACGCCTCACCTCACTCTAAGCATTCAACACTCTACCAGTGGGTCGACACACCAGGCGGTCCCGCTCCTTCGGTACAAAAGGCCGCTCCATATACTCGTATGGTACACACCTTTGCCAGAGCTGCTCCAGACTCTCTGTAACCAGTGGAAGCCTTCTAGTCTGCTGTTCCTCAGTCTAGGACCAACTTCAGCAACAAGCTTGCTGCGAGAGGAGTCGCTACACATAGTAGAGAATGCAGTCTCCCTGGAGCTGATACCTACGGTTGGCAACAGTTCAGATTTAATCGGTGTTTACACTCTCTTCCCCTTCTCCATGGACCCCCACAAATACCTGGGTCACTGGGAACGCAGCACCTTCGGAAGCTGGAAAGCTTTGTTCCCAGATAGGTTTCCCACATTTGAAGGACACACCTTTCACTTAGCTACCTGGATTGATGACGTTCCATTTTTCTATGGAGATGCGTCCGAACAAAAAGGCATATCAATTACAATATTAGAAATACTCTCAGCCAAGCTGAATTTCACATACACCGTAACGCTGAAACCGCCTGATCTGAAATGGGGAACCCTTGAGAACGGATCATGGATCGGCGTACTCGGCATGATCGCTAGAAATGAGAAAAATTTCACCGTCAATGCTTTGTCAATAACAAGTGACCGACTTCAGTCATTTGACCGCTCTGTTAGCATTTGGAGAGACGCGATGACCGTGTTCCTGCCAAGGCCACAGCAACTATCCAAATGGCTGAGCATCTTCCAACCACTCACTTTAATCATGTTGGCGTGCCTCGCTCTGGTAACTGTCATAGCTTCAGCCTCACAGCACCTGCAGGTACGTACTACGTACACACGCTGAAAAGCACACACACACACACACACACACACACACACACACACACACACACACACACACACACACAAACCGCCACGATAGTCAAATAGATAGCGTGCTGGCCTAACATTCTGTGGTAGCCGGTTCGTATCCACACTGCTCCCGGGGATCTTTAACTAACAAATTCGGGCGGTTACTGTCCCCTTTGAGCAAGGGGATAGGGGTGTGTGGTGTGTGAGGTCCCAGCATTACCCAAAGATCAGTAATAATGAGCTCCAAGCTGGTACCGGAACGGTGAAACTGGCGATCGCGAGTCCGACTCGCGTGGAGAAGACCATGGGTGAACAACCATGGGTGAATAGCCCCCCCCCACACACACACATACACAGATATACGGATGTGCATGTGTACATGTGTGCATGTGTATACGTATTACGTATATATATATATATATATATATATATATATATATATATATATATATATATATTATATATATTATATATATATATATGAAGAAGAGAGAGAGAGAGAGAGAGAGAGAGAGAGAGAGAGAGAGAAGAGAGAGAGAGAGAGAGAGAGAAAAGAGAGAGAGAGAGAAGAGAGAGAGAGAGAGAGAGGAGAGAGAGAGAGAGAGAGAGAGAGAGAGAGAGAGAGAGAGAGAAATTTTTCAGAAGCGACTCCTGAAGAGTGTAGGAGTGTCCCAACAGGGTGTCAGGTCAGCACCCTTGTGGCTGATCCTTCAGGGGTCCCTGGTGGGGCAAAGCATGGCTCCTCTCCCCAAGGCCCCAAAGGAAAGGATGTTCTTGGCGGTGTGGCTGCTCTGCTGTCTCGTCTCCTCCGCCGCCTATACAAGTAATTTGGTTGGCATCTTAACGAGTCCAGCGTATCCCCGCCGCCTCCACACCCTGCAGCAGCTTGCCGATAGTCAATATAGGTTTGTACAATCCTTCATCTAGTCTTGGTCGATCCCTTAATCGACCAAACATCTATTCGCGAGTTTGTTTAAACACATACTCAAGTCGTCAATCTAACGTTGTGTATGTAGAGTCAGTGAGTCACTATAACGTGTTACGTGGACCAAACTCAATCAAGGTCGCAAGCTTATAATTTTGGCTCGGCGTATCTGTACTATTGCTCGTCTCTCAAGGCTGCCTCTAAATTTTTTTTTTCAAAATGCAAGTTGTATATATATATATATATATAAATATATATATATATATATATATATATATATATATATATATATATATATATATATAATATATATATATATATATATATATATATATATATATATATATATATATATATATATATAAAGAGAGCGGAAAATCGGTGGGAAAGATCGGTTTCAGGGTAGCGTGACACATGCTCATTTGGCCGAAGTTGGCGCCAACGGACTATGCAAGTAATAGGCCTCGATTCATTCTGACGGTGCAATCGCTGATTTCACACGTAATCATCCCAGCAATACCCCATGATTCTGCAAAAATACTTATTTTCAAAGGCATCGATACGCCTCTTCAAGTCGCAATTTAATGTCCATGTCTCACGTCCATAGAGTAAGACAGGGATCACAAGCGACTTGAGGATCCGGATTTTTGTCCTTCTGCACAGGTACCGACAGCGCCAAATACTCATGTTGAGCGAGTCCATAACACCGTGGGCTATGCCAATCCGCCGTAAGAATTCTTGATGCAACCCGCCATCAACATGGACTGCGCTACCAAGGTATGTAAAATTTTCCAAGATCACAATGTCCTCGCCGCGAGCATGAACAGACTGTACTGTTTCATCTAGTAAGCGGTGTTTGGGGAGGCGGTAGCAGAGTGGTTAGCGTCACCGAGTGGCGTTCTCGAAAACCCGAGTTCGATCCCAAGTGAGACCCATAAATCCACTTAAAATATTTCTGCACCGTCGAGTGGCCTAAGAACACCCACATGCCCTGTCCATTATTAACTATACCTTCGATTGCGAGTGCATCGGAGGACACAGGGGGGCGGCATGAGCCTCTAATCACAGGCGTCACTATAAAGATCCTGCCTGCGCCACCACGGGCGAGGGCCAACCATCACAGCCCTCAAGTGAGCCTCCAGGGCCTACCATCCGAGCCATAAATGTAAAAAAAAAAATAATAATAATAATTATAAAAAAAAAAAAAAAAAATCCAAACACTTGGACCTTAGTCTTGACCCATGAGACCTCAAGTCCCAAAGGCTTTGCCTCCTTGTGCAGCGCCTCGAGAGCCATCACCAGGACCTCCAGCGAATCAGCAAATATTACTGCGCATCATCGGCAAAAACAAGATCAATGATCTTGGTATTGCCGAGGGATGCTCCACAATCACTTTGGTCCACAACTTTGCCCAATACCCAGTCCATACAAGTGTTGAATAAGGGATGGAGCAAGGACGCACCCTTGCCACACTCCTGTATTAACAGGAAAGAAGCTGGATACACCTCCTCCACACTTCACAGCACTCTCAGTCCCAGAGTGCAGACCAGTTAGCAGACCAACAGTCCTTGCAGGAATCCCGCGAAGTCACAGAAGATCCCAGAGGGATTCACGATGCACTGAGTCAAACACCTTATTGAGATCAACATAGGCTGCAAGCATTCCCTGTCGAAACTCACATCGGCGTTCCACTACGACATAAAGCGCTAGGAGACGGTCCGTTGTTAACTTACCAGGTGTGAACCCAGACTGATGAGGTCTCTGATGCTTCAGCAGATGACTGCGGATTCGTGTCAGCAATAGATGGGCAAGCACCGTGCCTGGCACGCTGAGCAGTGTAATACCGCGGTAATTGTTGCATACCTGACGGTCCTCTTTCACTTTTCAGGTAGGGACGACCAATCACCAGCCCATTTTTCCAGTCAGGAGGAATAGTACCGGATTGCCACACAGCAGTCAAGACAGCATACAACCCGCGAATTATGGCCTCACCCCCAGTTTTGAGCAGCTCCGCACTGATATTACAAACATCAGCTGCATTTCCATCCCTCAAATTTGCTACAGCCTCTCTGACTAAGTCAAGAGAGGGTGCGGTTTCGTCAATGGGAAGATCGGCATCCACTGTCCGTAATCTAGTGGTGTGAAGCTAACCAATGAACCCATTTACTCTACTTGAGGTAACTATAGATTGGAAATCTTCAAGCCTCATATAGTAAGGCAGTGATGCTGATTTTTCGATGTGAACAGTAATTTTGATGATACAGCCATTTTTTAAGTGGAGGAAAATTTGTGCGCCCTAAAACGGCCGGCGCCATGTTGTGACGTCAACAACGCACAATTGTCAAGCGGCCGCAGCGGGCCGCTCCACAGTAACATTAACTTGCATTACCCCTACTACCGCAAGATAGCCATAATCCTCCTTCAAGTTTTGTGGTAGGTTTTCACTGTGTTTATGAATATATAAGTTGCAGTTTATAAGGAAGAAGTGAATAGACAGGGATAAGTGGCCCATAACAACAGGCAAGTGATGACTTTAGGCATCGCAACTCCTTACAAAGAGCTCAAATGATCCTACAATGACATGTAGCCTACAGCTAGACATATAGACGAACTCATAGATGTAATGGTGGTATGTTAATATGTTAATATTCTGGCAACCGCCGGCTGCGCTACGCGCCTGTACTTTGTCTTACGGGGCAGCGCAGGTCGCCTGCTGCCCGCTGACCTGGGGCTGGATGTTCGAACGTTCGTAACTTTCCGCCTCTAAGATCATCTTTGTGTGTTCATAGCGGCCATCTTAGATCTTGGGCTACGAACACTACAAAAATGTATTTTCAAAGGATCGTTCGAATGTTCTTAGCTCACGATGATGCGATCTTCAAGCTCGGTCCGTTCCGTTCCGACCATGAGGAATGGAACTCAGCTGACTGTCGCTTGGCCAATCAGAGGAAAGATTTCATCAACCTTTGAGATTGTTAGCCAATCATAATGCAGTTAGAATGTAAACAAATATCATGCCTCCCCAAGGGAAATATCTGAAGACTGAAGACGTATGCTCACTAATAACCTCCTGGCGCGTCCCCACACAACAAATTACAAACTTATAACCTCAATATAACCTGAACTGGTAAAATTTTATTTATTTCCTGCCCTTAGGTCTCGCTAGGAGGTTATTGGTAGGGTTAGATAAGGTTATAATGAGGTTAGGTTAGTATTATTTTGGGGGGTCATTTAGAACTTTAGGTGGGGTAAGGGGATGTTAAAGGGGGTAACTCTCCCACTTTATAAATACGTTTTAGAGGTATCTGAAGGGATTTGTGAAGGTCTGGAGGAAAAAACACACTAATAAGGGCGGGAAAGGATTATAATTTAACCATTTTAGCCAGCACGAATAATTATATATGAATTGAATGATTAATAGCTGCCACTTACACCCAATTAGTAAAATTTCGGTAGTGGGCTTTCAACGATTTCGAGGCCGAAACTTAGTTTTCCTGAATCGTTTTAATGTGTATTGAATGAATATGGCACTCGTTTTTGTCGGAAATATTTGTTTGTTTACAGGTATGGGGGGATGTATGCCCCGCAAACCTTGCACCGCTTCGCACTGCCATATTATTGATAATTTTATTATTTTCTTGATATTATGTTACTAAACCAAACCTCACCTCTAACCTAACCTAACCTAACCTAGTCTGATTTAACCAAACTTAGACGACTAAACCAAACCCCACCTCTAACCTAAACTAACCTAATCTGATTTAACCTAACTTAACCGTTTATGGCTGAAATAACGGTAGATTTTCGATAGTACGTATATGTAACGCCATTATTATTCAATTGTACCATGCATGGGAAATGGGGTTCAAAATACTCAGACTGAAGAAATCTACACGATGATGTAGATAAGAATCCTAGAACTTTTGAAAGCCCACTATCAAACTAATACCCACCCATTTTAGGGTGGGTATTATTAATGGGATACATTATCCAAGTAACTTGACAATACCTGAAACTGTCGCCGATAGGAATTCTCGCCGACGTTCCTATTTTTTTCGTCGGCGAGTGTTCCTATTTTAGCCGGGTTTCTGAATTCAGGGATTAAATACCAGCAATAGCCTGAACAGTTAGGTTAGGTTAGGTTGGCCAGTTGACTATATGTCTAGGTTAGGTTAGTGAATGAGCGGGGGTGATTCCCCCCCAGCTCAGCACCGAAATAATACCGACTTGACATATTACAGTAAATGGGTTAGGTTGAAATGAAAGCCTGCATTCTAGTGATTTTTATGTGTTTTAACCTCACAATTTCAGTGGTTGTGAGCTTGCCTAGAATAACATCTCACTACCCCAGCTTCCATCATTGAACCATTCATTCATTACTTTCGCTTTACTCACATATCATCTCTTAGAGTTGGAGTAGTGTGCCTACTCTTCTCAGACATCCTTGCCCACCAATCACACATTCCTTTATCCTCTCCATACTATTTTAGGTAAATATGCAGTTTCAACCAATACTCCCTATTGACCAATACTCTACCATTCAAGTGTATCTACTCTTCTCAGACATCCTTGCCCACCAATCACACATTCCTTTATCCTCCACATACTCTTTTAGGTAAATATGCAGTTTCAACCAATACTCCCTATTGACCAATACTCTACCATTCAAGTGTATACCTACGTACTCTCCTCAGACATCCTTGCCCACCAATCACACATTCCTTTATCCTCTACATACTCTTTTAGGTAAATATGCAGTTTCAAGCAATACTCCCTTTTGACGAATACTCTTCTGACATAACTAGGTGGGCTACGCCCCCCAAGACCCCCTGCTAGTTAACTAATCTAACCCGGGCGTTGATTACGTAACCTAACCTCACTGGGGGGGGTTTCGCCCCCCCAGATCCCCATGTGTTATTTTTTTCATTTCCGACAGCTTTTGTGTGGGTTAGAGATACTCCTTATAATAAGAACGAGACGTTCAGGATACTTAAAACCACCGATTGGTTGTGTTGTATTGTATTGGTCTAAACTGCACTTATACCTTTATGTATTTCACTTTTCGACCTACAGTACATGCATTCCACGCACTATACTCTGTTCAAGAACGCTAGAGCCACATGCCTCTCCCCCAAGGTGGAGCTTGTCAGGACAGCTTCGCTGTGGCCGCTTATTGGTTGACAAAATTCAGTGGAAAGCGGGCATCCTACAGTCCTTCGTTGTTTCTTTAACAACACACCATATATTTGCTTTGAGTGCATGAAAGGCCTCGATTCACCATCGTTAGTAAATGTGTTATCACATGGACACAAAAGTAAGCCAGATACTCTTCATGAAGACGAGATATTGAGAAGGAATTATATAGGTTCGTAAAATTCTCAGTGAGGGAGGAGGTGAAAAGGGTCACCTGACAGTGCAGTAATCTTTTAGAGGTCAAACAAGCAAACCCTTAACCTGACCTGTCCCTCCAGCGCTAATGACCACACGCCTCAGGCTCCCTATCAGGCCATGCCTTGAGACGATATGGCAGGTCACAGGGGAAAAGATGCTGTTGCCACATCAATTTCTCATTAACTGTAATACTTCAACAAGTGTTGTATTATATATTTTTGTTGCATTGGGACTCTCAGTATAGCTTAATAGGTTGAAGAAATGTACCCTGCACGAACTTGATAAACACGTGTTCAAGGGAGTTACAGAATAACAATAATATAGCACCAACGCTGGTTGGGGTCACACCCATCATGACCCATGTCCCGTATGGTGTGTGGGGTGTCACTTCCTTTCCTTTTCCTTTTTTATTCAATAAGAACATCCCATGTCCCTGGTTAACAAAACAAAATCAGCTTAGTTTGTAAGGAGAGAGAGAGAGAGAGAGAGAGAGAGAGAGAGAGAGAGAGAGAGAGAGAGAGAGAGGAGAGAGGAGAGAGAGAGAGAGAGAGAGAGAGAGAGAGAGAGAGAGAGAGAGAGAGAGAGAGAGAGAGAGAGAGAGAGAGAGAGAGAGAGAGAGAGAGAGAGAGAGAGAGAGAGAGAAAAAAAATACAACTATGATTCAATGATGTTTCTCCTTCCTCCTCTTCCTGATGTCATAATTGCATCATAAGCTTTAAGAATGACTAATAATTAGGGGAGCGAGGTCATTAAGTAGATGTAAAATTTAGATTTTTCTGTTATTTATAAAACTGTTTTGTGGGTGTACGTGTGTGTGTGTGTGTGTGTGTGTGTGTGTGTGTGTGTGTGTGTGTGTGTGTGTGTGTGTGTGTGTGTGTGTGTGTGTGTGTGTGTGTGGTCACAAGGGATTAACAGGGGCATATGGGAGGGCAGACCGATGCCTGAAAGTGAGGGGTGGGGAAGTGTTTATTTAGTGTACATTTTGACGCCAAACCTTCCATCACGCCCCAGAACGCCATCACCCAATCAAGAGGGAACCAGGGCCTGACAAGCTCCACCTCGGGGGAGGTGCGTGTGGCTCTACCGTTCTTGAACATAATAGTACACCGGTGCTCGAATGTCTCTTATCTTTGCCTCTCCGTAGCATTGATGAGAGGAGGGTGCAGTCAGTTCGTACACAAGTAGTTTCGTACACCAGTAGATTCGTACACCTAAAAGTTGTTTCGTAGTCTATAATGAAACTATAGTCGTTTCGTACACTCAGCTCAGAGTTTAACTTGATGACTAGAGTTACGAAACGACACACTAGGTATGTACGAAAAAACCCAAAATCAGTGTACGAAACAACTAACAAAACCTGGGTACGAAACAACTTGTGTACGAAACTCCCTGTATTGCTAGTCCTTTCCTCCCCTAAACACACACATCAAGGTTACCTAGTTTATATGCCGTTCCAGCACTCCTTTTACTTAATCTGCTTCTCTATCCACTCTTCATTCACCTTCGTTCGTTCCAATCTCACTTTATGCCACCGCAATCCGTATCCTTCACCTAATTGACTCATTCTCTCCATCTCATCCTTGTCTCCTATTCTCCTCCTCTATTTCCCGCATCTTCCTCTCCCATATCATCTTCTCTATACACTTCTAGCACAAGACGCATTTCTTTTTTATTTGCACTTCACTCATTCCAGTCACCTATAGACATTCGGCAGCATACCATTCATTGCACCCTTTACATTCCCCCTACAGCGTCCTGACCAACCATAAACAACTCAACATGAAATAAACAACTTTATATGGCTTGTATATTAGAAAAACCTTCATCATACGACCCTACGAGCAGTGTGCGAGTGCTCTTCAGCAACCTTAGCACTATGAACAAATATGGTGGAAAAACTAACAAATATGGCGGATGGATGTTCGCAAAGATCGTTTGAAAATACCTCTAAACGCGTTACGAACATTACAAGATCAATCTAAGTGCAAAGATGATCTTAGAGACGCGTTACGAACGTTCGAACATCCGGCCCCTGATTCCCACTCACTCACAGCCACCCTTATTAACAGTGGTCGCTCCACTCACACCCGCGGCCTCGCCCGCTGGCGGTACTCGTCTTGGCTTCCCCATCCTCGTGTAAATACAATACGCTACATCATACGGCAACGCGAGTATTCTCTATCCCTGCATCGTCAACTACGGAGGTAACTTATATCAATCACCAGGCGCGCCCTGTTTGGGCGTGATAGGACCACCACGTGTCTTGGCCGTTCTCAGCCACACGCTACCTACACGCTACCCTGGCTGTTTACACAACCCTGCAGCCTTCACTATATACATTCCAAGATCCTTCTATTATATTGGTGGGGGTAAGGACCTGATTCTTTCTCCTGTTGACTCCTGACCTCCACGTGGCTTCCTGACTGCTTCGCTGTCACCTTCAACGTGCATCGCTGGTATCCTGTTCTGTGCCGCTTCTATTAGCTGCACCTGGCTGTCGCACTTCCCCATGTGCGCGCCCTTGTCGTCTGCTGATTGACCTCCCGCCCACGACGCATGTGTCCTTGCCCTTGGTACACATCTCCTGCCGATTCGCCGCCTGATGCCGCCCATGCTGTCTACTACGACGTCGCTTCCACGTGCATCGCCGCCCACCCTTCTGCTTCGCCTTCGTCAAGTGTTCCAGCCCATCGACACCCGACGCCCTCGTCTTCACGCCTGCAAGACATCTCCAGTTTCGTTAGCGTGTGATTCTGTGTTTTTAACGCATTCATTTTAGGCCTCGGACAGTTGAGAGTGCCTTATTTGTGATTCGGTGCTATTTAGTGCGTTCATGTCGTCTCTTGGACAGTTGGGAGAGCCCTTTAGTGTTCATGCGTTCTTTTGGCTTCTCTTGGACACTTGTGAGGGTTACACGACCTTTCGAGCGAATGACTTTTCGAGCGAAAGACGATTCGAGCGAATGACTTTTCGAGCGAAAGACGATTCGAGCGAATGACTTTTCGAGCGGAGGACCATTCGAGCGTAGGATAGATATGCTACTATACACGCATGGTATTAAACAATAAGGACTAAGAAATTGCTTGTTATTGTATTTTAAGAGATTTTCTGTCAGATGTCTGGTTTAGAAATTGATTTTTAGCGGTAGATCCCACCACAACACCGCCGACTGCCGCGCCACGGCAGTCGGCGGTGTTGTGGTGGGATCTACCACTATAGGAAAGTTTTGTTTAATCGCTTCTTATCTGTCCCTCTCTCTCTCTTCATACCTTCCTCTCTCCCTCCATACCTCCCTCTTTCCCTCCATCCCTCCCTCTCTTAAGGTTAGACGACCTGTTATTGTATTTTAAGAGATTTTCTGTCAGATGTCTGGTTTAGAATTTGATTTTTAGTGGCAGATCCCACCACTATACCACTGTTGTGGTGGGATCTGCCACTATAGGAAAGTTTTGTTTTATCGCTTCTGCTTTATCTCGATTACTACCATATGGACTAAACTTTTGTCATATGCGTCTTCTACTAACCTTCAAACCTCTTGGCAAGCTGTTACTTTGGTCAAAATCACGGACAAAATTATCTAATAAGAATAAATAAGGTGCTCCTTAACAAATGAGTCGCCGCCGTCGCCATCAGCACCGTTTAGACCGCAGGACGAGCGTCTCTCCCAGTCCCATCCCTCCCTCACGGACAGCAGCGAGGGTAAGTTGGGTTTAGTTTGGCTTTATTTTAAACAAAGCCTAACCTTAACCTAACCTAGCCTGACTGCTGTCCGTGAGGGAGGGCTTGGCCCGCTGTCTCTGACTGCGCTGGTGGCGACGGCGGAGTTGCACCTATTTATTCTAATTAGATAATTTTTGTCCGTGATTTTGACCAAAGTAACAGCTTGCCAAGAGGTTTGAAGGTTAGTAGAAGACGTGTGTGACAAAAGATTAGGCCTTCATTTATCTAATAAACTATAGGAGTAGCCGTGTGTCTGTCTGTCTGTTTTGGGTAGCCGAAACTGTACATTCAATTTTGATGAGAGTAGGCAAAACAAAAAATGAGGTCACGTCAGGTAATGCACACACACACACACAGGGTACCTGACCTGATCTCACTCCCCTCTGCCTGGATTGTACTGCCTATAGTATTTATAGAAACAGGACGTACGCCTATCTGTTACGCCTTTGTGTGTGTTTGTGTGAACGTTGATGAAAAGAAAAAGTTAGTGTATTATAACGCCTATTATAACGTATAAATCTACCGATATTTCAGCCAGAAACGGTTAAGTTAGGTTAAATGAGACTAGGTTAGGTTAGGTTAGAGGTGGGGTTCGGTTTAGTAACAGATGATATCAAGAACAAAAAGAATATTATCAATACTACGGTAGTGAGAAGCGGAGCAAGGTTTGTGGGGCGCTCGTAAAAGTATTCGCTCGAATCGTCCCACGCTCGAAAAAGTATTCGCTCGAATCGTCCAACGCTCGAAAAAGTATTGGCTCGAATCGTCCAACGCTCGAAAAGGTATTCGCTCGAATCGTCCAGACACCCTTGTGAGAGCTTAATTTGCTGTGCGTATAATTTTTTTTTTTCTTTCCCCGCCACTCACAAAATGGCGAGTTCTGTGTCCCCCCACCCGCCCACCGCCCGCGTGGTCGCCACCCTCACCCCCCACCCTAAGCCCCCCCTTCTCCCTGCATCGGCCCACGTGGCAATCCCTCCCCCCCATCCCCTCACCCCCGCCCTGCTCGACCCTGTGTACTCGGGGTCACGTGGCTCGGAGATTATCCCTCCCGCCTCCCTCGCGGTCAAGCCAGGGGATTATCTCCTCGTCTCCTCAGCCCACCACCGAGGAGACGATCATCATCCACTATGATGTTGTCGGCCGCCCTCCTTCGGCGCCCGTGCGGCCGCCACGCCCATGGCCGCCCATAGCCGACCTGGATGATGGACGACGCCCCACCTGATTTATATATATATATATATATATATACTAGCAGAAAGGGTGCCCTCCGGGCACCTTTCTCCTAGCTCCTGCGGAGGGCTGTGGGCCTGCGGCCCAATGGGAGGCCTGCGGCCATGTTGTGTTATGTTGATACCTCTTAGCATTACCCAGCTAGAGGGACGGGGACCCGGGTATCGTTCTGGCAATTTGGACTACAAAGTCAAGTCTCTATCTCGCACGGTTTAACAGCTACAGCTGTTTTTAGGTTGTTTTTGCTTGCCACGCCCACCGGGGTCGGACACGCCCCTCAAAACATCTTCCATCCCTCCAAGTCGATCACGGCCAACAATTTGGGACTAGTGTCAAGTCTGTATCTCACACGGTTTAGCAGCCACAGCCGTTTTTAGGTTGTTTTTGCTGGCCACGCCCACCAGGGTTGGCCACGCCCATCGAAACATAGCCTATGTTCTCCGCTGGGTCATGAGGATTCCAAATATGTGCGGCATGTGGGGTTTTGGCCATCTGTAGCCGAGTCTATAACGAACATAGACACACAGACAGACAGACAAATTTTGAGATTTATATATATATATTTTTGCTTGCCGTGTCATTCTTTTCCCTTTTGTGACTTTCTTTTTGGCTTATGCATTTCTTTCCCAGCCTTTTCTGCTTTTATATGCATGTTTGGTTATTTTCTTCTTACCCAACTTTCCTCTGTGGTTTGGTATTTATTTTTAGCTTTTGTTGCACGCATTTATATTTTTTTTGTGCTAGCACGTGGCTCATTTTTAATTTTTTTAGTATGTCACTTCTCTTTGTGATTAACTTCTTTTCTTCCACCTACCCTTGTGGCCTAATGTACCTTTTTGCTATTTATTTAGCTTCCTTGTTGCACGCATTTATATTCCTGTGCTCGCGACTGGCTTCCTGCTATTTTCACTTCTTATTGTGATTAGTAGTTCTCTGCATTCTCCTGCACTTCGTATATCTTGTGGTATGGTATTGCTTTGGCATTTGTAGTTTCTTTTACACGCATTTTCCTTGGGGTCCAGACAAAACCCCCCTAGGACAAAACCCCCCTCGGACAAAACCCCCTAGGACAAAAACCCCTTGGACAAAATCCCCTAAGCTAAAGTGCGAAATAGGACAAAAAAAAACTCAGTTTAATACCATTAAAATTAGAAGAAAAAATATAATTTAAACAATTTATTACTGAAGTAATCATGAAAAATATTATAATCTTTCTTTGTGTTTGTTCACTCCACCTGATCATTGTTTTGTGTACCTGAGTACCGTAAATCCCCATGTACCGTAGATAACACTAAAGTCGCCAGGACAACGTTTCTTTTTTATTTACAGACGTGTGGTGGCGTTAATACTTACATTTCTACATCCATGATTTCAGGAAAGTCAGAAGGGGCTATCTGGAGAGAGTGTCATTTTGTGTCTTCATCTGTGTCATAGTATGGCTGTAAATGAACAAATTACAAAAATATATCAACCGAGTGGCGACGTTGATAATGGGCTACACTAAGGTCGCCATCTAGTGTTTGTTCTAAGTGTCCTCCCGCCGTCGTCGTCGCTCGAAAAAAAAACCGCGTGTGCAATTTAAAATCGTATATACTTGCAGATACAAAGCATAAAACAACGCTGAAACAGGATAGATTATACAACCATGATATAAACTACTGTGTATCATCTTCAGTGGTACATACACAGCAGTAGTGATGATATAATTCGTAATATTTGGCGCCTGGCGACATTATTGCAGCTGGCGACTAAATTAAGTGTTATCTACGGTAGCTATAGGTAAAAACCTATCAACACCTATCTATCAAAACCTATATATTATATAATGAATGTAATATTTTACATCTCAGAGAAGTGTTGATTAACTACAAATAATAAGTATAAAAATTATGATTTTAAAATTTCTTGTTTTTTTTGTCCCAGGGGGGTTTTGTCCTCAGGGCTTGTTTCCCTAGGGGGGTTTTGTCCTAGGGGGATTTTGTCCTAGGGTTTTTTTCCTAGGGGGGTTTTGTCCTACACTCATTTTCCTTGTGCTAGTAATTGGCTCCTTTTTCTTTGTATGTCACTTTCTTGTGATTAACATTTACTTGCTGCACGCTTATCAGTATCATTAACTTCAGCCCGCGTTCCTGCTTGTGTGGCTCATTTTTCTTTGTACGTCACTTAGCGTTTGTGATTCTGCCTGATTTTTGCTTCTTAAACGTCATTTAGCGTTTGTAATTCTGCTTGTTGTTTCGCTTCTCCCTGTGGTTTTGCTTCCTGTACTTCCATTTATATGTATTATGTGTGCAAATTATTATCCCTTTGTGTTGCAATTCAATTATTTAGTTGTCTATATTGTTTGCTATCTGGCAATTATGTACCATATTCATTTGTTATTGTTCATGTCCCTTTCTGTGTTGTATAACGTGTGGGCACGTTGTTCTTTTCCACGGGGGGGGAGGAATGTAATGGTGGTATGTTAATATGTTGATATTCTGGCAACCGCCGGCTGCGCTACGCGCCTGTACTTTGTCTTATGGCGCCGTCACACCATGACGATTAGGCCAGCGCACGCCCAGCGATTTCCAATTTTTGGGGAAACGTTGGTAAACGTCCATGATCGTTTTCCCATCGTTAGGCATGCGTTTGTAACGTTATGCGGTTGTCGGCGAACGCAGAGACACGCTGGGGCCGGAATTTATTTTTGAACATGCACAAAACTTTTTTCCCGGTCAAACGTTTGAGCAGAAACGTTGTGAAACGTTCACAGAACGTTATATAAACGCTATGAAATCGTTACCTTCGTTAGGCTATCTTTCCTCAGGCGTTTGGTGTTCGTTCGTAAACGTTGACATTCGTTCGTTTTTTACGTAGCGTGTTACAAGCGTGTCACTGGCGCATTGCCAGCGTTCAAAGAACGTCTTTAAAGCGATTGTATAGCGGGTTGGTGGCGATCGTAAACGTCTATGGACGTCCACAAAACGCACTCAGCGAAGCCATAGCGTTAGCAAACCGTTCTCAGAACGTGTAGGTATAGTTGGGCTAGCGTTAGGCGTGATGTCAACGCTCCTGGGTATATAAAAAGGGCTGAGCTGCTCAGTTAATAGTCTCCGTGGTGTGCATGTCGACCATGGAGGATGCAGAGAGGCTTCGTCGGACCTACCTGCTTGCCATAGCCCAGCATGAAGTCAACGTGTTCCAGCTGAACGTTGCCCAGCACGTACGGGGTCGTCGGAGATGGAGAAAAGGACAGCGTAAACGACAGTTCTGGACGAGAGCCTGGATCCTGAGGCGGGGGCAGTTCGGTCTGTATGACCAGCTTATGGTCGAGCTGCGGCGGGAGGACCCCAAGTCTTTCAGTAATTTCATGCGCATGCCGCCTGAGATGTTTGACGAGATACTTGACCGGGTCAGAGGAAGGATCACCAAGCAGCACACGTGGTTCAGGGAGCCCCTCAAGCCTGGGCTGAAGCTGGCCGTCACCCTCCGTCATCTGGCGTCTGGATCCAAGTTTGCTGACATGAAGTTTGGGTGGAGAGTTCCGGCAAACACGATATCCGTCGTCGTCCGTGAGGTCTGCAAGGCGATCGTCGACGAGTACCTTGATGAAGTGATGACACCCCCCACCACTCCTGAAGGATGGTGTCCGATTGCTGAGCAGTTCCTAAAGAGGTGGAACTTTCCCCACTCCTGCGGCGCCCTTGACGGAAAGCACGTTGCCTGTAGATGCCCTAACCGGTCTGGGTCCACCTACTATAACTATAAGGGATTCTACTCGATCGTCATGCTGGCCCTGGTGGACGCGGATTATAAGTTCATCTGGGCAGATGTTGGTGGTAAGTATCAGTTCACAAAACTAATTATTTTTATTTTAATATTTGTATTGTAGCATTGTTGTATATTTCTGTATATTAATGGAGTATTTTTTTGTCTTCTGTCATTTCAGGCTAGGGAGCAGGATCGGAAACTCAGATCTCCAACGGTTCAGATCTCCAGTTCCTGTGTGAATAACTGTCCAGTTATGTTTGCTGACTGCAGAGGTTTGAGATGAAAACTGAACCAGCGTCCTTTTATACCCTGTGGAGTGACACCATGAGAGCGCCCACAAAACGTCAGGCGATCGTTACTCAGTCGTTTTGCGCGCTCATAAATCGCCAGGCAAACGTTAGTTTAACGTTAGTCGAACGCATGGAAACGCTGATATATTTTAATCAGGCGTCAATGGAACGTTACCTAAACGCTCCTAAACGCTAATAAAACGTTTCACATGCGTTGGTTATCGTTGGGAGCACGTCCATTGTCGTGTCTACGTTCAGAGATCGGGCAAATTTGAACGTGTTGGAAGTTGCCAAAAATTTTGGTGAAATTTTCAAAAACGCTGGGCGTGCGCTGGCCTAATCGCCATGGTGTGACGGCACCATTACGGGGCAGCGCAGGTCGCCCGCTGCCCGCTGACCTGATTCCCACTCACTCACAGCCACCCTTAGACCAGGGGTTCTCAAATTAGGGGTCACGAAAGTCTTCTGGGGGAGCTCGCAAGATTTCTAGAATGTGCAAATGCATTAAAGAACACAATATTCATAATTTATTATTGTTCTTTTATATCTATTTTCAGTATAAAACAAAACAATGGTTATACCTTCCTAGGCTTTAATAAATTGCTAATAAAAAAGTATAGTTATATAATCTGACTGAGAAAAGGGTTAATCCTTTGTCCTCCCTCCCCTTTCCGTCACGTCAAGAACCCCGCAGTTGCGGCGCCTTAAAACTATAATCAATCAATCTTTCCGTCAAGCCCTCACTACCACGTTCACACGTCCAGTAGCTAGCTATACATACGTACTTCTATCATCGCTGCCCGACCTTGTCATTACAGATCCACATCACAAGTCTAAACTTTATTTAATGTAATCGTCCAGACCATTTCATCATTCCTGATTTAATGCAGTCAAAATATAGCCATTATCGAGTATATCAACAATATATTGTCGTTTTTTGCATCCAATCACCCGTTTTTAAATTATCCGCATTCAAAATCTGTAAATTCCCCGAGCTCTCAAAACACAATTTAGGATTAGGTATTTTGAATGAACATTCTACATAATTCTGCAAAGAAAAAATGGGTCTGGACGATTACTTTGAGTTACTTATTTTTTCGATGCGTCTAAAGCAGGAATACAGGATATAGATTGCACTGATTACGGTATCATTTAAGTATTCATATTTTTTTACCGAATATATTATACTTAGAATGTTATGATACGGAGCAATAAGACTACCTATGTGTGGGTATGTGTGTGTTTGTGTTCGTGTGTAACAGAGAGAAATAAAAGACAAAGAATGTAAATGTGTCAGATTGTCAGAAATGCTTTGGTAAGGGTTGGGGGAGAGGGGTTGCAAGCCTTTCAAAATTATTTGGAGGGGTCGCAGCTCAAAAAGTTTGAGAACCTCTGCCTTAAGACAGTGGTCGCTCCACTCACACCCGCGGCCTCGCCCGCTGGCCGGACTCGTCTTGGCTTCCCCCATCCTCGTGTAAATACAATACACTACATCATACGGCAACGCGAGTATTCTCTATCCCTGCATTGTCAACTACGGAGGTAACTTATATCAATCACCAGGCGCGCCCTGTTTGGGCGTGATAGGACCACCACGTGCCTTGGCCGTTCTCAGCCACACGCTACCCTGGCTGTTTACACAACCCTGCAGCCTTCACTACATTCCAAGATCCTTCTATTATATAGGACAGGTAGAATGAGAGCGCCTTCCACGCACGCACGCGCACACACACACACACACACACACACACACACACACACACATCTGCAACTAGATGAATACATAGATATATTTATATATACATATATATATATATTATATATATATATATGTATATATATATGTATGTAATATATATATATATATATATATATATATATATATATATATATATATATATATTACAGGGAGGTCCCGTTATACGAGCATTCGATATACGAGAATCCGATGATACGAGATGTGTAAATTAGGGTCTATTTTCAATATACGAGATCGAAAATCCAATGTTACGACATTCAAACTGGGGTGAGTAAAATTACCAAGTTATTTACTAAAGTAAATTACAAGTTATTTACTAAAATTATAAAATCATTTACTGACTACAGTATATGATATATGATTTTACCTAAGGTTGTACGATAATCAATCTGAAAATATGATAATTCTGGTGGCATGACTTGAAAAACATGTCCTTTTTTTTTTTTTTTTTTTTTTTATGGGGTCCTGGAACCGAACCTATATTTTACCATTCGTTATGTGTTTCGTTATACGAGATTTCGCTTAACGAGTATGTCAGATGGAACCTAACTGCTCGTATCTTCGGGACCTCCCTGTATATGGTCAAGAGTCCATAATGAATCGCCTGGCCCTAGATGAAGGGGAAATGCACACTTTTGGATGCTTCCCGTGCCCGCAGCATTGTCACAACAACACACGCCGCGTGTGTTGTGTGTGTGTGTGTGTGTAGGCGTTTGTTACTTCATCAGCTTACACAGACAAACACCAATCACCATTCTGTAGTTACCAGTCAACCTGGCAATAGTCACCCAGCAGACATTTACCACTCAGTCATCAGTCACCCAGCAGTCACCAGTCATCTATTATTATAAAGTCAACAATCCGGTGACTTTGACAACAATATATCTGATCTTGTTTTATCTGCGAGTGAGGGACACACACACACAGGCTGGTCATGAGCACAGAGAATGTAGCACCTTCTACAGTGACATCTACACACACACACACACATGAGTAACATGCGTGTTCTCTCAGGGATATCACGCCTATGAGGCGTTTTCTGCGGAGATTTCGCTTGCAAGCAAAAAAAAATCGCTTGCAAGCGGTCACTTTCCCCCCGCAGAAAACGTTTCCGTCGCTTGCTCCTGAGATGGCGGGGCGGCGGCTGAGATGTAAAAAAAACATGGCGGCTGACCAAAGTTTCTCGAGTGTTTTTATGCTGGATCAGTTCTATGTTCTTACCTAAAAGTGACGCTCGTATTGTCAATAAAGCAGCACAGAAGCTTGGAACAGAGGAATGCACAAGTGGACAGGATGATGGAAGATGGCCGACTGAGGCTGTTCATAATGTTGTGTGTGTAAAGACTGTTTGAATGCATATATATATATATAGGAATATGTAAAGATGTGCCGGTTATTTTATCCTTAATTACACGCCGCAACCTCACTTACCTGATTCAAGATTATATAATAAGATATTAAAATAAGGAGTGATTGATTTTAACTAATGTACACTACTGTCACATTTTATTGAAACACAAACCACCGCCACGTCAGCCGATCGCGACAGTGCCCAAACAAACATTTCGCTTGCTGCCACAAAAAATTCTTGCGGGTCGGGCAATCATCTTCCCTGGATGATTGAACAGCAAGCGAAATTTGAGCAATCGAATTTTTTTTCGCTTGCAAGTGAGATCCCCCGTAGAAAACGCCTATAGTAGACATCCATCACCACTGTTTACTTTTTTTCTTGTCCTTGGACACAGATATGAACACTCTCTGTTGTTTTAATCGTGGTTTTAGCAGATTGACACAAAACAAACATAGTGTGTTCTCTTTGTCCAGCTATATAGGCGAGTACTGTGTGAAGCAGGGTAGAGAAGCGAGCGGAAGGGATGTTCGTGTGTTGTCTACGTCACAACCAATCACAGCGCGTTCCGCGGCCACGTCATATTTTGGCCCCAAAAACTACATATCTCTCATTCATGGTGCATTTTTAGCAAAATTAATATGAGTCCGGTGATATGTAGCTTATATTGCATCCAAAGCTTCATAAAACTCCGTGTTTTAGGTGTGAGTAAACGAGCCCATTGGAGGGTCCACCGTTAACAATTGCCCAAAGTACTCAGCCCAACGAGCCATCTGCCCAGGGTCATAGAGAAGGGTCGGCCAACGAGCAGCTTGTGGGCGGGGACTCGTGACGTCAGTATTTTCTCTCCCCCCCTCTCTTCTCTCTCTCTCTCTCTCTCTCTCTCTCTCTCTCTCTCTCTCTCTCTCTCTCTCTCTCTCTCTCTCTCTCTCTCTCTCTCTCTCTCTCTCTCTCTCTCTCTCTCTCTGTCTCTCTCTCTCTCAAAGCAGTAAGCTAACGTGTATTGCATTGTATGTTATCACCCACTTCCAAATTATAATAACTTTATTCCAAGATAAAATAATTAGTGATCTGTGTTTCATATGGAAGTGAACATATTGTGAACTGTTCGTTCGTTCTCTCCCTCCCTCATCTCCCTCTTCCTCTCTTTCTCTCTCTCCCTCTCTTTCTCTCTCTTTCCTCTCTTACTCTCTCCCTCTCTTTATCTCTCTCTCCCGGCCTCTCTTTGTCTCTCTCTCTCTATCCCTCTCTTTCTCTCTCTCTCTCTCTCTTTCCTCTCTTACTCTCTTGCTGCGGGCTGGCTGGCTTTGGGCTGCCCAAAGCCGCGACTCAGAGCAGCAGCGGGAGTGAGTAGACGTCTAATCTGAGCGGCAAGAGGTGAAGAAATGAGGGTGAGAGATAGCTCGAGCTCTTCAAAATACCGGGCAGGAAGAGATTGACGTCACTGCGCTGGAATTTCAAAAGTGGCCAATTCGGCTGGCCGACCCGATGACCCTGCATCTGCCCATCCATGTCCGACACGAGGCGCCCATCTGCTGCTCGGATAGCACTCGCCCGAGATGGAGACTGGGAACGGAGCTTCTTTAGGCCTCGGTAAGCGGGTCGGAGGTCATTAGCGTTCAAATGGCACTGACATCCTCAGCGAGACTCTTGACATGTCTCTCCTTATCTCTCCCGAAGAGAGTTCTGGTCCTGCAAGACAGAGCCCTGTAGGCTACTGGTCTTGGTTCCCAGCAAGCCTGGCAGCGCGACTCTACTCGATTCTCCCTCGTCTCCGTCGAGACAAAACCACGCCTTGACCTCGGGCGCTCCCCACAATATACTCCTGGGCAGCCTGGAGAGTTTCACGTTTGAAGGTATCCCACAGTTCTACAGGGTCTTCGAGGGCACCGAGCACATCGAACCGATTTGAAACTGTCACTGCATACTCATAGGCAAATATCTAAAATATCACTGTCTGCTTTATCGGGTCTGACTGCACAGCAGGCTTTTTGTTAGTCTTTTTTCTCCTAAAGGTGGCGTCACACTAGCACTTTTTCCGTCTAGTTTTACGATTTCCGTTGGTTTTTTCTCGTTCTGTCGAGTTTTTCCGTCTGAATCAGTCAGTCTGAGTCAGACGATCATGATCGTCTTCATATGGAAAGTTGAAGACGACTTTCATAGTCAAATCAAAATCCATAGTGATTACTTTAAAGATATTCGATATAAATCAGTCATTTTTGGCAAATTATAATTCAATACATTTGAAAGTATTAAAAATATCCAAGTGACTATTGTACATGTAGATACATTTAAAAGTCGGTTCTATATAACAGCCAACAGTCTCAAGCATGACTCGATTGTTGTGTTTCTTTTTCAAGACACTCAAAATTTGTTTCTCACTCTTCAAGACTTCAACTTAAGATTATAGACGAAATGCTGTGGACACGTAGCTCAGAAGAATTTCTCGGTGAATGCATACGAGGCCACCCTTGTCTCTGGGACCACAGATCAGACTTGTACACCAAGAAGGCCTTGATATTCTAGGTCTTATCTAGGTCTTATTATATCTAGGTCGATATTAGGTCTACTATTGATAATACACATAATTAAGTGTATACCAGCGATAGCTTGCCCTGGCGTCGGAGCCATGTTTGTTTACAGTCGAAGGAACAGCTGACTGGTAGCGCAGGCGAACGATTGTGTGTGTGTGACGGCTTGCAGTCAGAAAATTCAAAATTGTTAGTTTTTAGAAAGTTGCTGAAAAAACTAGACGGAAAAAGTGCTAGTGTGACGCCGCCTTTAGCCAGCCCCTTTTCTTATAAGAAAAATAAAATGGTAAAATAAACTGATCAATCATCAATGAAGAGGTGCATTCCAGTGACATGAAGGAAACACGAGTAAGGAGAGTGCGGCCTACCAACGAATCACATATTCTATAATTTATGTAATGGTCCCTTATTGAGCGTGGCTAAGCACCACAGTCATTGATGTTGTGAATGGATAGTTGAAAGGAAAGGATTTATGGTACCGGTGTATAACGTATAAGTATCTTGTACACACTTTATTAATCAGTGTATTATCCTTCATGGATTGCAATAAAAAAAATCTATATTTTTCAGCAGTAATAAGCATTCTTTATTTTTTATGTATTAACAAAGGGTTTTTGATAACTTTCACAACAGGATCGCCCTTGTGGATAACGGGGCGTACATCAGACAGTTACTGCTGTCTACCCAAGACCCGGTGTTGGGATCCTTGAGCCTCAAGATGGATCTGTTTCCCCACACAGAGGACGCTGTAGCTGCCCTAAAACAGGGTAGCCACGCTATGATTGAACAGAATAACTACCTATCGCTGGAATTATATAAGTACTTAAAGGTTTGTATTTGTCTGTGTCTGCGCGGTAGGTTTTTAGTTTCGTGCCACTACACAGATGGTAGCATATAAAACCAAACAAAAGGATGCTGTTCTTATCAAAGTTTAGGAAGGAACGTAGTCACAGTCATTGTAAGAGGAGATCTGCCTCCTGTGTCTCCTATCTGGTCTAGCGCAACACAGTAGTGTTTCGAACCTCTCCTGTTCATGTCGTGTTTGAATATCCATTGGTAAAGTATAATATTGTACAAAATATTTAGTTGTACCTGTCTACATCTTGGTTTTATTCCGTTATTCCTCGTTCGTGATGAGTAGATGTAGATGTAGATGTAGTAGATGTCTCCCAATAAGAGATGGGAGACAATGTTATGGCTAACATATGATGAATATTACTGGGTTGAAAGTTCTGAAATTCCGGTGAGAGTAGAGGCTTGCATAGCTAAATCAGCTTTTGTTATAAGGGTTGCACTGCCTCACGATTGAAATTTTTTAAGATAGACACAAAAATGACAACAGCGACACACAGAATTGCGAACATCCAAACATTTAGGTTCAGGCCAACCACTTGTTAACCCTGTCAATGAAGCTAATAGATGTGATTTTGTCAGGACGAGGATTGGTACGTGTTGCAGCAGGAAGTCGCAGTGGCACATATTGGGTGGTATTTTTCAAAGCACACACCCTGGAAATACAAATTCGATGAGATTATCCGCTCTCTAACCTGGTTTGGACTCACTCAGCATTGGTACAAGGTAAGATTACAAAGATGATATGATTGAAAAGCTGAACAATTTAGATTGATCAGAAAAATGTATTCTTCTTGTATTAACTAAGTTACTAATCTGTTACCCTGGGTATATTCACTTCTTTCACTTTCAAACCTTTAGCATTTGACTTCTTTAACTTTGAAATCCGAATCATTGCTCTTACTGATTCCTATTATCTGCTCCAAACTTTCCAAGGAATCCATTAACATTTCTTCATGTTCTTCTTGGGACCAACAATTTGTTTGGGGGAATGCATGCAACCGCTGTTTTCTGTGTTTCTTCCTTTTCACTTCATCCGGGTGGATATCCGGGTGGATATCCACGTGCACTGAGTCACGTGACTAGCGGAAGACAAAAATATCATTGAAACAATTGCGCCGCCGAGCCAAAGATGGTAAGTCTTGAGGAGGTATAGCCTTTGCATCAACACCTTCCTGATGTTTGTACTAAGTAGTTTGGTGTATTTTCTTCTCATTCTTGATTACTATATGTTTTAACTTAGCCTTTTATGTATTTTCCAGCAGTTTTAAATAACTGTTTTTACTTGCTCTATACGCTTATATTTGGATAACAATTTTCCAATTAATTTGTCCACATTTACTATAAATGGTCTCTGAAGCTGTTTAGTTGTAGAATAAACACTGACTAATATCCCGGACGCATATTCATGAAGCCTGGAAGTGTTCAGTCTATGAGAGAAATTAGGACCAATCACAGCGCGAGCCGAGGCAGGCCAAGTAGGTCACCAACTCATGACGTCATCATTTACATTGTAAACACACAATCAAATCATGCATTAGTGAATTGATCCGTAAAGCCCCCGTCACACATTTCATATTCGAACCACGATAGCGCCACTAATTTAATCATTGGCGCTATCGTGAAATTTGACCACGATAAACGCCGACCACGATCGCCTCTTAAAAATGTCATGCTGCCTGTAAGTATGTGTCATGACGGTCGTAAGATGGTCACGATGGAGTCATGATAGTTGTAAGACAAAGTCACGAATGGCAGATTTGAAAAAAATTAACAGTCATTTTGTCGTCACGATAAAGCCACGATAACTACGATAGTGCCATGACGGTGCCATGAAAGTATCACGATAGTGTCAAGAGGTATACCAATATACCCCACCTGGCATATAAATTGGAGCTGGATAGAAGAGATGCCCACTCCCGTCCTCTCAGCCTCCAAGAGTAGGTTCAGTACACCCGTCACGTCTGTGCAACATGGATCTCACTGGTATTTTGCTCAGATGAGAACCCTCAACACCCGAACACTACGACTCCTATAAAAAGCAGAAATGGAAAAAAATAAGGACAAGCAGAAACGAACTGGAAAGGAGGAAGAGATGCTTTTGGGTTCGACCTTGGATTGGAATAGTCTGGGATCCAAGTCTGGGAGCCCATACATCCAACTTTGACGTGACACCTCTATTGTAAAATGTTAGGTAGGCACTTGGATCATGTTTGTGGGTGTGTAGGACACCAGGGAAGAAACTTTGGTAAATTGGATGGGAATATCCAACTTCTCCAGGGACGATTTTTTTTTACTTCAGCCGGCAAATTCCAAAATCGATAAAATTTGGGGTAGGGGGAAATGCAAATCCTTGTATTTCATGAACCCTGCATCTCACAGTAACAAACTACCACTCATTCTCTTTGGCAGAATGTCAGCTTTCAAATTACGTATAACAAAATTTGATTGGATGACCTCTGGGGTCAGGGGAGGTCAAAAAGTCACAGAAAGTAGGTCATGCTGAAAATCTAGGCCTTACATTAAACAAGTCATAATTTTACTACTATGAGAATTTTGTTATTAAAAGCCCTTGGCATAATTGCGTTCTATACATGCCTCTGATGTTTTTGAAAAAGGAAGATGGGGATTAAAAAGCATCTTGCCGCTCTATTTAATGCTATTTCTTAAGCTATTTGCGGAAAAAACGGTAACCGAAAGCCCAAAATCTTGGTTTTGGATAGCATAAGATTTTCTCACAGTAATTGATATTTTGACCTAAAACTTTATACAGCACAATATCTGAACATATGAATGCATTAGTAAAACAATGTTACAGTTACAATTGTCTATTCCATGCAGCATGAGCCCCAACTTGTGGGGGGGGGGAGCATGTAAAGGCCCGTCCACAGCTCCACGACTCGCGTCGGCGACCGGTCACGACTTGCTGAGTCATCCAGTCGGTGCCGACTGCAGCCGATTTTGGAGGGGCAGAAGCTCCAAAGTCGGCGTGGTTGGCTCGGGTCGCCGCAGTTAGGCGATTAGTCGGTGACTAGTCCGCGATTGTCGGCGATAGTCAGACAATCGCGGATTAAATCGAATTTAACCGCCAATATTAGGTTGCCGTCATGCGCCGACAGTCGCCGAAAGTCGCAGCACGACGGAAGCCACGGTTGTCGTCGTGCGGCGACTGTTCTCAGCCGTGCTACGACTGACACCGAATGTGGCAAGCCCCTCCACCGACCGTAGTCGGCGCG
Source organism: Chionoecetes opilio (assembly GCA_016584305.1). NCBI lineage: Eukaryota > Metazoa > Arthropoda > Malacostraca > Decapoda > Majidae > Chionoecetes > Chionoecetes opilio. Next base: position 339,262 of record JACEEZ010000170.1, on the reverse strand, counting down.
GCGCGGCGAGGAAGAAGGAAGGAAGGAAGAGAAGGAAGGAAGGAAGGAAGGAAGGAAGGAAGGAAGGAAGGAAGGAAGGAAGGAAGGAAGGAGAGGAAGGAAGGGAGGGAAGGAGGGAGGGAAAGAGGGAGGGAAGGAAGGAGGGCTGTTACGGCTACTCCTATCAATTCTGTAGAATTTGAATGCTACACTTTCATCCTGGTGATTGCTTACTTATGTGCCTCCAAATATTATTAATTGAACACAATAACTACATGAGCCGTGTTTTTGTCGTCCAAGCACCGTCTTGGATTACGAATCCCAATCCAAGATTCCCTGTTTTTGAGCGCGGTCTTGGTACGAAGACGGGATTAGAGAACAAGCATTAGAAAACGGGAGTTTCGGCGCCGCGTGGCTTTGTTGTGATGCTGTACAGATGCGGGGAAAACCATGCCCATCATCATGACCATCAGGACTACCAGCCCAAGGGCATCGAAGACAGGTGAGAAGCTGTTTTGGAGGAAATGATCCCGTGGAAACAACAGAAAAGAAAGGACATTAGAGTAGAATCTGTCGAGTGGCTGAGGTTGAGAAAGGCTCCTTGACATGAAAAACAACATAATGTGTAAAAGTAGTAAAGCCAAATGGTTGTAGAAGAAATAACGGCATATAACAGATAGATGAAGAGATATGGTGCTATCACTGATGAGAAGCCGCTGTCTGTTATGTGTATTGCTACACTTATCCAATACTCGGGGAAAAATAAGGTTATTATGGACGAGAACTGCGCGGTCGCTACCGCCGTTACCACTTACGTTTTTTATATTAAAGTTTGCTCAGTATATTGTACATTATTAATGCACTTCCGCGTAACCTTCAAAACATATACATATTGTAGAAATATTAAAGTTGGTTAATACGCATACGGACACACACTCCCCTTTCAGAGGCCCCCCAACCCTTTAGGAGGTTAGGTTAAGGTTCGGTTAGGTTCATAATCTCGCCGGAGGGTCGAGGGGGGCTGAACCCCCCCACCCCCCGTTATAAGGTCAGGTTAGGTTCGGTTCGGGTAATACTCCTCCCAGCAGGCAGCAGGGCAAGGCAAGCGGACCACTCTGCAACTGGCGGGTGGGCTAGCGAATGCGGGGCAGGGCGGGTCACACTTGTTTTCGTACAATTCTGTCACTTCTCTGGTTTCTGAGACACTGACTATTGTTTCCTGGCAAAGCTTATGTGCTTTTTCTGATGGACGTACATTTTTATCAATGGAAACGATGACCTTAGGATTTTATGATGAAAAAAGAAGAAAAATGTATTGGGTTTCCGGAAAAGAGAAATACATCCATCTGAAGAAAAAAAACTAATTTTAGGCAAGGAAAAACTAGTCAGTGTCTCAGAAAATGATCGCGCAGTCCTCGTCCATTTTTACCATGAAAAATAAATAGAGTTTATTGGAGCATATTTGCCCATAATCACTTAAAATATTGTAAGCTTTACATTCTTATTCATGATCAAATATGTTGCAGTCTACTCTATAGTATTTGTATCGCAAATTATTAGTTTTTGAAAAACCTTACTCTCTGGTTAGTAGGAATTATATATGTCAAATAAATTGATTAGTTAACGTTGTTGGGAGTCCAGGTTAGGTTTAATTTCCTTTGGGTTATTAGTTTTATAATGATAGTGCTTTATGGAATCATACACGTTATCTTTAATACTCTCAGACTTATCTTTTTTAATGAAATATGCTAATATATCTACATCGTGTTTCTTGCAAGTGGCTCCTACTCAGCATATACCCCAAAAATATTACCTTATTCCCCATTATCCAAAAAACTTTGCTAAATTTCCAGTTTGACACCGAATTCACTTTGGTGGACGAAACAATTTTTTTCTGATGAGTTTTGATGTGTTTTGAATCAACCTGCTAACCGTTTCTGTCGCAAGTAACTTTTTTTTTAAGCGATTTGCAACAAAAAAAATATTCAAAAACAAAATTCAACATAACCGAACCTATACCTAACCTAACATTTACCTAACATAACATGACCTTTACCTAACATAACCTAACCTTTACCTAACATAACCTAACCCTTACCTAACATAACCTAACCTTTACCTAACATAAGCTATACCTAACCTAACCTAACCTAACCTTTACCTCCCCCAAAAAAGAGTGATTGCCACAGAAACGGTAGCAGATTAATTCAAAACACATCAAAACTCACCAGAAAAAAATTGTCACAGTTCCTTGCATAACGTGAATAATAGAGAAAGGTGCATGCCTACAGTCGCACACACACCATATTAGGCAGGATAGTAAGAATAATGACACTCATGGTCACCACATATATCAAGAGGGGTGAATTTGTGGTATTAAAATAACTCGGACGTTTTCGGCTACTTTTTCGGAGATGCGCGGGATGTTGTTTATCATATATAATATATCTGAAGAGACTGGACAGAATGTATATAGTCACTCATCGTCACCACACATGACACAGAAGGTAACTATGTAGGCAACAGAAACACAGGCCCCATCCTGGCTATATTTTCAGTGCTTCTGTGAAGTCCTGACTACTGGCTACCCTTTCGGCGCCATGTTGTTATTGTTTATTATAACCTTCATAATATACCTTCAGTATTCACCTCAAAGTGATAACATTTGCTGAAATGTGTGTTATACTACTTTGTGATATTGTTTGCAATGTTTTGCGTTGATTATTATTTCGGCTCCTACCAAGCTTGTTGTGTTTTTGTCGCTGAAACCAATCAAGACCAAAAACGGTCTTCGTATCCAAGACGGTGCTTGGACGACAAAAACACGGCTATGGTGATAACAATCGCCAAGGCACTAAAGATACTGTGGAAGTAGTATAGTGGATAATGATGACGATGATAATAATAATAATAATAATAATAATAATAATAATAATAATAATAATAATAATCTCAATAAATATCTCAACATTTTTTTTTTCTCTCTCTCTCTCTCTCTCTCTCTCTCTCTCTCTCTCTCTCGACAGCGTGGGAAAGATCGATCTTTCTCACGATAAAATAACACGTGCTCCAGTCGCAGCACGGCCCCGACTGGTCGCAGTACGGCCCCGACTGGTCACAGTACGGCCCCGACTGGTCGCAGTACGGCCCCAACTGGTCGCAGTACGGCTCCGACTGGTCGCAGTACGGCTCCGACTGGTCGCAGTACGGCCCCGACTGGTCGGCGCCAGGCTTGGACCCTTCGGCGACGAGTCCCAGCACGGAGCCGACTTTTTTCGTTATTTTTTTGAGGCGCAGACCCGCCCCGAGTGTATAGAGCATGCACCACACAGTCGAGACCCCCCGCGCGCCGCTTCAAGACTCCCACGACCCAACGGCGACGGTCTGGGCCTGACACCGACCCACATGACGACCGGCGCCGACACAGCATGACTCAGCAAGTCGTGACTGGTCGCCGTCAAGAGTCGTGAAGATGTGAATGTGGTGGAAGAATTAAGTGTACGGCAATTACTGAGTTGTAACTGTGATAGGTTGTGGCAGAAGTGTGATTCCCGGCAAATTTGTGAGATAGTCATGGACTCCTAACTGAAAGGAATAGACACTAACTCTTATACTAACCATTAAACAGATATACAAAGTCTGGGCTATTATGTAGTAGCTGGAAATTATGTACGTCATACATGTACTTACAAAGTCTGATTCACTCTCAGCCACGAAAAAGTACATGTTATTGGAGTACCACACATGGTAAACTGAGGATGAAAAGTTAATTCATCACCATCATTGTCATCACCAATTAACCGTCCACACTTATCTTGGTTCCCATTGCAGGTGCATGCTATGATGCATGGCACACCCGCTTTTTCACATGGGCAGTTCCTCAGACAGCTCGTTGTTTTCTTGCATTTGCAGAAAGACAATTTTGCAATTGCAGGTTTTGATGACTTTTTCTTCATGATTGGAAGCAACTTGTCATCTTCCACATATCAACCATATTTATCAGATGGAAGAAGGACTGGGTTGGCAAGTATGGCCTGTTTGCACAGGTTGATCTGGCAAAGAGACCTTAGAACGTGACAGTGAAACGCGTCTTTAGTTGTAGGCAGAGATCGCAGATCCCTTTTGCTAGAAACAAATAAATGAGCCCGGAGTTTACCTAAGGACTTATAGTCTGCTCTGCCATAAAGATAAAAATTAAAAAAAAAAGCTACGAGCTTCACTGGTCAACTCATCATTCTGGCCTGAATCTGTGAGGACAAAACTTGATTGTGCTGGCATTTTGCTTACATGTTGTAGTGCAACTGTTGCTGCCCTCTTTCTGCCCGTCAGAATGGATAGCTGACTGAATCGCAGCCTGACAAGATATAACAAATAAGCAAGGTGTCAGTTAACTGCAAAGTGTCATTATCCACAGCTTCACCCAGTGACTTCAAGTCATGAACAGGAAGGAAGAGGTAATTTTTTCCATAGTTGTTTGATATTCATTAGCCTGGAAAAATGGTAAAATGATAGAGGCATAATGTCTTTTTCAATCGCCTGAATGGTCCCAACACTTTCATCTGGACAGTTGTGCAATCAAATTTGTGTCTGCCTCCTCATGGGAAGGACATTGCAGCTCACGAATGACAGTTGTTCCATTCTTTGTGACACGTATCGCATCTGGCGAAATTCTTAGTACCAGACTGAAGCCATCAGGCAAAGAGGCACTTGACCAACATGATGGGATATATGACAGTAGATTTGCTTTGTTACATGGGTTTGACAGGAATCCTTTCCATACATTGGGGGAGGCGGCGGCCGAGTGGTTAGCGTCTTGGAGTGGCTCAATGTCCCGAGTTCGAATTCTGCCGGGGACAACTCTTTCTACCTTCTTTAATGCGGTCGACAAGAGCCTGGTAGGGGAGCAGAAGGTCCCGAGTTCAAGTCCCACCAAGGAGCAACTGTCAAATCCATCGTCGAGTGGCTGAAGAAACCCGTATGCAGCTATACCTGTTCTTTCGACTGCGAGTGCGACGGAGGAAACACCAGGCGGCAGCATGAGCCTGACTGAGGATCCAAACATCACATAAAACGGGATCTTCACCTAAGACCACAGGTGTCACTATAAAAATCCAGCCTGCGCCACCACCGGGCGAGAGCGACCGACATTACGACTCTCCAGAATATGCAAGGCCAACCACCTAAGCCCTCAAAAGAAAGAAATAGCCTACAGGCGCTATAGGCTCAAACGAAAAAAATAATAATAATGGCCAGTGTCCGCTGGAACATAATTGGGTGAGCTCACATCCATTTCCCGTCTGTGGCGTTCGTCCCCCTTTAGACTCTGCAGGTCAAAGTCATACCTATCACCAATGAAGTGGTGATAGTTTATAGGACAGTTTACAGGTTTCATACTCATGATTTTACTCTTGTACCTCTCTTGCAGTTGCCCGAATGTACTCGCAACTAAAGTCTGAAAACGTTAGATGAATGCCATGGCATCAATAAGATAAACTAACTCTGATGCACAACCAATGGCCCGCAGGGGCGCACCCAGGAAATGTCTTCTGGGGGGAGGGCAGATTTTTGTTTCACCACCCAGTATTGTAAACCCGCCAGATTTTTTGCTAGCCGCTGGATAGTAAAATTTTCCGCCACCAGCTGATTACCTTTTCGGGCCATATTTCTTATTTCTGCTACTGAAACAATAGTTTTGGTAGTGTTAGATCAGGGGTCCCCAACCCGCAGAGTACCGCGGGCCGCATCGACAAGTCCGAGAGGGCCCGAGGGCCGCACCAATAAAAAAACTCTGAAAACCACATATACAGAACAAATAATTTCCAAACTTACCTTACCATCTTTTTTCTCAAGAGCGTGGTTTAGGATAGGTTAAGTTATGGTTAGGCTTAACTTAGGTTAGTTTAACCTAACCTAACCTAACCTAACCTATCCTAAAACACGCTCTTGAGAAAAAAGATGTTTCAACACACGTTTGGAATGGTGGAGGGCCGCACCGATGACCAAAAGGAAATGAACTGGCGGGCCGCACGGAATGGCCTCGCGGGCCGCGGGTTGGGGACCCCTGTGTTAGATGCTTGTCCAAGGCATTACGTAAAGCCATAGACCACTGTATACCTGGGGGTATTAGCGTACTGGTTATATATTATATGTATGTGTTAATCTAAAATCTATACTAAGACAGGATGTCCGAGTGTCTGTATGTCTGTACTGGCGCCTAGCGGATGCTGAGTGCTGACACCTTTTGATGAGGCTATATTGACGAAGTATCACGCCATGGCCCATAAGAATGACGTGGACAGTCAACCCGGTGTCTTGATGCAACACGTAGACACACCTCGCCCCTGGCTCCAGAATACACACACAAGCAGTGTGTGTATCATCTCAGCGCTCTGCCTAAGGATGATGACGCTGACGAGAGTGCAACAGGCCTGAGAGACATGTCCACCGGAACCTGCCAGTTCCGGCAGCGTTCCTTATATGCAGCAACTGGTCGGAGAGGAGAGAGAGAGAACACAGAGATCACCAGGAGACGTGTTACCTTGCGCTCCTACTCACGACACCTCCCTGTGTGTCTGTGTGTACCCCACACCTGGGTGGTGTGGAGTACCTTGTCACGACTTTAATTGTTCCCGGCTCTGTCTATTAGACATTAGTTTCATTGGCCGTTACTTAACGAACAGCGTGACATTATTAATGTATAAATCTCACAGTGTATATATATGTATATATATCTTGTAATTATTGTTCGGGTACTTTATATCAACAAGCCTTTATAAAACAACGCTCGACCACATTTATTCAACTACCATCTGAAGTGTCTGGCTAGGACGGTATACGCCTACCCATCAACTCTACACTTCTGAGGCAATCAACCCCTACTGTGTCACCAACAGTTGTAAGTATTCTTACTTGGGTTGACCCCAGTTACCTGTAACATCACACAGATAAGTGTAACAGGGGGAGATGCTGAGAAGTGCCATAGAGGTAAGGCGAAAAGAGCGCTTTACCGGTCTCCAGGCGCTTTTGTAACGGCCCGGCTGAAGGCACCGGCTCAAGCCCATGTACAATCGATATTTCAGGCGCTTTTGCCCTGCCATACACCTCCAAAGCCCAAGGTGTGGGCGTGGTCCGAGAATCCTAATAGCCAATCACGCTGCCTGTCTGAGCGCTGCTTAGGCAGCTTCGACCAATCACAAGGCTTGAACACTTCTCCACCGAAACAAGAATTTTTATCCCTCCCTCCCTCACATCTGCAATAAGGCAACGCTCGCCCGCAGCCCGCCGAAAACTATTTGTCACAAGTATGACATTCATCGCAGGTTTTGACCACCTAAACATTTTTGCATTGGGACGTGCCACATACCATAATACGCGGAAAACTGTGCTGATTCCGAGACTGTGAGTGAAAATTTAATGCAAGCAAAATTGCAGGAATAAGGAGTTGAATAAAAAAAGGTGAAAGAAAAAAAATGTTTATACACGATTTCATTTTGCTCGCATTATCTTATTATAGGTATAGTTTACTGTAATTTTTATACATACATGATATGCACTAATGTCTCGTGAAGGTGATGGTATGTTCAGTTGTCCTAAATATCATCTGGTAGTATGATAATACCGTGTATTAGTACAACATTTTAGTGCGGGCGGAGCACCCTCGGTGACACTTGTCTAGTCGCTTCGCCCGCCGCCCGCCCGCCAACCAACACACAACACAACATTTCTATCGCAAGCATATAACCCCCTATAATGCCGCATTTAGTCTTTCACGATCAATTCATACACACCTTGCAACACTATTATACGTAAACACCAATTGTTACGTTGTAAGAACTGAAACAAGGCTGTATTTGCCTTATAAACAGAAGATGAATGTCTGTCAAAGGCCCACAACAGCTCAGTAAGTCAGGGTCTGACCATGCCTTAGTTTTCAGGGGCCAGATGCTGAGAGTGAGCTAGGGCGCCCTATCCACTAGGGCGCCTGTGGTAAGGCGAAACGCCCTCCCACCGCAATGCTCAGTCGAGATTGCTGCCTTAGTGGCACCGCTAAAGGCGCTGAAAACTAAGGCATGGTCAGACCCTGACTTAGTGAGCTGCTGTGGGCCTTTGACAGACATTCATCTTCTGTTTATAAAACAAATACAGCCTTGTTTCAGTTCCTACAACGTAACAATTGGTGTTTACGTATTAATAGTGTTGCAAGGTGTGTATGACTTGATCGTGCAAGACTAATGCGGCATTATAGGGTGTTATATGCTGGTGATAAGAAATGTTGTGTTGTGTGTTGGTTAGGGGCGGGCGGGCGGGCGGCAGGTGCTCCGCCCGACACTAAAATTTTTACTATTATACGGTATTATCCTACTACCAGATGATATTTAGGACAGCTGAACATGCCATCATCTTCACGAGACATTAGTGCATATATGAATGTATAAAAATTGCAGTAAACTATAGCTATAATAAGATAATGAGAGCAAAATGAAATCGTGTATAAACTTTTTTTTCACCTTTTTTATTCATCTTCTCCTTATTCCTGGGAATGCTGCTTGCATTAAATGTTCACTCACTGTCCCGGAATCGGCACACCTTAACGATTATCATGGTGTATGGCACGTCCTAATGCAAAAATATATAAGTGGTCAAAACCTGCGTTGAACGTCAAACTTGTGATGAAACAGCTTTTGGCGGGGGAGAGCGGTGTATCCTTGCCATAAGTGCTTGGTTAGGGAGGGAGGGACAACATTCCTTGCTTCAGCAGAGACGTGTTCAAGCCTTGTGATTGGTCGAAGCTGCCTAAGCAGCGCTCAGATAGGCAACGTGATTGGCTAGTAGGATTCTCGGACCACGCCCACGCCATAGGCTTTGGAGGTGTAAGGCAGTGCAAAAGCGCCTGAACTTTCGACTGTACATAGGCTTTAGTCGGTGCCTTAGCCGGGCCGTTACAAAAGCGCCTGAAGACGGGTAAGGCGCTCTTTTCGCCTTACCTCTATGGCACTTCTCAGCATCTCCCCCCAGCGCCTTTAGCGGTGCCACTAAGGCAGCATTCTCAACTGAGCATAGTGGTGGGAGGGCGTTTCGCCTTACCACAGGCGCCCTAGTGGATAGGGCGCCCTAGCTCACTCTCAGCATCTGGCCCCTGAAAACTAAGGCATGGTCAGACCCTGACTTACTGAGCTGCTGTGGGCCTTTGACAGACATTCATCTTCTGTTTATAAGGCAAATACAGCCTTGTTTCAGTTCTTACAACGTAACAATTGGTGTTTACGTATAATAGTGTTGCAAGGTGTGTATGAATTGATCGTGAAAGACTAAATGCGGCACTATAGGGGGTTATATGCTTGCGATAGAAATGTTGTGTTGTGTGTTGGTTGGTGGGCGGGCGGCGGGCGAAGCGACTAGACAAGTGTCACCGAGGGTGCTCCGCCCGCACTAAAATGTTGTACTAATACACGGTATTATCATACTACCAGATGATATTTAGGACAACTGAACATACCATCACCTTCACGAGACATTAGTGCATATCATGTATGTATAAAAATTACAGTAAACTATACCTAAAATAAGATAATGCGAGCAAAATGAAATCGTGTATAAACATTTTTTTTCTTTCACCTTTTTTTATTCAACTCCTTATTCCTGCAATTTTGCTTGCATTAAATTTTCACTCACAGTCTCGGAATCAGCACAGTTTTCCGCGTATTATGGTATGTGGCACGTCCCAATGCAAAAATGTTTAGGTGGTCAAAACCTGCGATGAATGTCATACTTGTGACAAATAGTTTTCGGCGGGCTGCTGGGCGAGCGTTGCCTTATTGCAGATGTGAGGGAGGGAGGGATAAAAATTCTTGTTTCGGTGGAGAAGTGTTCAAGCCTTGTGATTGGTCGAAGCTGCCTAAGCAGCGCTCAGATAGGCAACGTGATTGGCTAGTAGGATTCTCGGACCACGCCCACGCCATAGGCTTTGGAGGTGTAAGGCAGTGCAAAAGCGCCTGAACTTTCGACTGTACATAGGCTTTAGTCGGTGCCTTAGCCGGGCCGTTACAAAAGCGCCTGAAGACGGGTAAGGCGCTCTTTTCGCCTTACCTCTATGGCACTTCTCAGCATCTCCCCCCAGCGCCTTTAGCGGTGCCACTAAGGCAGCATTCTCAACTGAGCATAGTGGTGGGAGGGCGTTTCGCCTTACCACAGGCGCCCTCGTGGATAGGGCGCCCTAGCTCGCTCTCAGCATCTGGCCCTGGACTACGCACAGAATATCGGCCTGTTGCACATTGGCCTGAACTTGCCCTGAAGTCGGAGGGCCGCTCGGATTCATATATATATATATATATAATATATATATATATATATATATATATATATATATATATATATATATACCCATCATATAGACTGGTTTATCAGTATATATGATATACTGTAATCTTCGTAAATGTTTGTTCTATAATATTATCAAATAAAAAACAGTAAAACACGGTAAAGAAATGCCATTACGAGACTCTGAAGAAATATGCATGAACTTAATATTCACTTCAACTCTTCGCCATTTAAAACTTTGCGAGTCAACTTTTATCATGAAGGGTATCAATAGAAGCGCAATTTTATTAGCTTTCCATTGCTATATTTCGTTATCTGATAAATTCATTAGAACCATGCAAATTTAGTTAACACTAATTTATACATGGTGCTAATTCATTTATCAGAAAATGAAATATATAAGTAAATAAATAACATCATCAATCGGGAAAATTACCCGATTGATGATTTTATTTATTTATTTAACGGTAATTTATGCATGGTTCTAATTAATTTATCAGATAACGAAATATATCAATGGAAAGCTAATAAAATTGCGTTTCTATTAATACCTTTCATGATAAAAGTTGACTCGCAAAGTTTTAAATGGCGAAGAGTTAAGTGAATTTTAAGTTCATGCATATTTCTTCATAGTCTCGTAATGGCATTTCTTTAGCGTGTTTTACTGTTTTTTATTTGATAATATTATAGAACAAACATATACGAAGATTTCAGTATATCATATATACTGATAAACCAGTCTATATTATAGTCCATAGACCACTATATCTCTTTGTCGGGCGCCCCGCAGGCCCCTATGCAGCCACGCAATTCAAAACATTGTCGCGTGTGCAGTCCAGGGGCGGCATTTTGGAACACTACTAAGACCATCTTAGGGGACTAAGACCATCTTAGCGCTAGGTGTACATTTTCGGAAGCAAAGTTCGCTCCGCCTAAGACAGTGCAGCGAGTGTAAACTAAGGCAGGGTTGGGGTCGTCTTATCCCGCAATTTTCTCCGTCACCATAACAACAATGGTTATATTATTGGTTATATATTATATATTTTAGACTGTATATAGTATATTAGGCTGTATAATACACTATGTATATATATATATAGGTGTGGGCTATATATATACTATATATATAGGGGTGGGCTGGGCGGAATAGATATGATTTGCGACAGAAACGGTTAGCAGATTAATTCTAAACATATCAAAACACACCAGAAAAAAAGTGTCGTTATTCACGATAATATCACATACTGGCTATGATATGTGTGTGGAGGATGAAAGGGAAGGAAGAGAGGGAAAGAAATAAAGAAGAAAAAAAGAAGAGAGAGAGAGAGGGAGAGAGAGAGAGGAGAAGATAGAGAGAAGAGAGGAGAGAGAGAGAGGAGAGAGAGAGAGAGAGAGAGAGAGAGAGAGAGGAGAGAGAGAGGAGAGAGAGAGAGAGAGAGAGAAGAGAGAGGAAGAGAGAGAGAGAGAGAGAGAGAAGAGAAGAGAGGAGAGAGAGAGAGAGAGAGAGAGAGAGAGAAGATCCTCGGCAGTTACACTGCAATGTGACAGAGAAATACATATCTGGCAAATCAAGAGAGAGAGAGGAAGAGAGGAGGGAGAAGAAAAAGAGAGAGAGAGAAAGAAAGAGAGAGAGAGGAGAGAGAGGAGAAGAGAGAGAGAGAGAGAGAGAGAGAGAGAGAGGGAGAAGAGAGAGAGAGAGAGAGAGAGAAGGAGAGAGAGAGAGAGAAGGAAAGAGAGAGAGAGAGAGAAGGGAGAGAGAGAGAGAGAGAAGGGAAAGAGAGAGAGAGAAGAGAGAGAGAGAGAGAGAGAGAGAGAGAGAGAGAGAGAGAGAGAGAGAGAGAGAGAGAGAGAGAGAGAGAGAGAGAGAGAGAGAGAGAGAGAGAGACTCGGCGTGGTATACGTATTTCCCGCCAAATACAGACTTGTGTCGCGCGCGCTGATTGGTTAGGTGGCACTAAGAAGGGTTGGCCTTCTGTCCCCTTACACGAGGCTAAGATGACGCCCGAAAATGCTTTCTTAGTAATCTTCTTGGCCCGGTATAACTAAGTCGGTCTTAGGACGCTAAGAGGGTGTAGTTTAGAGCCCCTTCGAAAATGCCCACTCAGGTATACAGTGGTCTATGGTAAAGCATAAGCGCGACCAAATCAAGGTATAGGTGCACACGGTCAGGTGACGCGGCCACATCGCTAGAACAGGTATTATTTTTTTTTACTGACTGTTAGTGTATTCTGGTTTCATACAAGCAAGGAAATTTTGGGGGAGGCCATGGCCCCCTTGGCACCCCCCTAGGTGCGCCACTGCCGATGGGCAATTCCTTCAAAGGCACCCATGAATCAGCAACCTTATCCTGTAGTGTCACTATAAAGTCTGATTTGGTTCCATTCCGCATATTATATTCATCCCTGTCTGCTTCAAACATAAATGGTGGGTATTCCAGCCATTCATTACTGAACGCATCAATCCTTGCTTCATCACTTAGATCCTGTTTGAAACAAAGGACGATTGTAACTCCATTTTCCTCAGATATTACTTGTTTGACCTTGTCTGGCTTCTTCTTTCCTTTTTTCTGCTATGATGCAAATGTTGTTATCTTGGGCACACTGATTTTGTCAGCATTGGAGAGAGGGGGAGGCATGCAGTTAGCAAGTTCAGAGGAGCAAATCAGCACGAAAATAATGGTAGAAGATATAGCAAGAGAAGAAACATTGCACTGCTGTTAATGCACTGACTTTATTCCTTATTATAATAGTTTTGCCTTTACTGGGCTTCTTCAGAGGAATACGGCTCGCAGGCCGACTGTCCTATCTTTATATCCATCGGAACGGATAGATATGCAGTCGGTAGTCCCTCCCGATGGATATAAACAGTTGGCCTGCGAGCCGTATTCCTCTAAAGAAGCCCAGTAAAGGCGAAACTAGTAAGGAATAAAGTACTCACTTCTCAGCACGTGTCTCCTTCATCACTTTTTAAAATGATAATAATGACAGTAATGATAATAATAATGATAACAACAATTATAACATAAGTAATAGTAGGCAATAATAATATCAACGAATTATCAGCGTACATATGTGTCTATTTGTCTCTGTCTGTCTGTCTCTCTCTTTAGATCTATCTACGGATTCTACGCATGTAGGTACTACCTACACTGCTGCTTTATCCCCTTCAGGTTGAGGAAGCTGCCTACAAAAGGAGCATCAAGACGAAGATAAGGAGCGGAGATGGGGGAGGAAAAAGGCCCCCCCGAGCCCTCCTTTATTCATTTTGAAGAGTATTCTCATGCTTGGGTTTGCGTGGGGCGATCATGGGTCATCCTTTTTTCTGGGAAATCTTGAGGCCCCGTACGGGGACCTTTGCGGCATGCTAACCACCACAAAAATTATTATGGGTATTAGTAATTGCTCGTGTGGTAAAAATCCTTTTGATGCACTGTTTAGGCTCAATAAATTTAAAACAAATTTTTTCGAGGGAAAAAATACTTTAAAAAAAAAATTTGGCAAAACCATATTCTGATCCAGGAATTTTTAAATGTTTTATAAATTTACATTCTTTTCTGGTTTTCTCGTATATATCTTAAAAGGTTACTTAACGCATCTTTATAAAAGAAAAACCAGCTATCTCAATCTATCGTAAAAAAACGAATTTTCAGAAAACGTAGCCTAAACTTTATACCTAGGCCTGTAAAGGACCCCTACAAATCGTTTTATGATCCGTTAGAGCCCGTGAATCTCACTCAAATAACAGTTTTGGGAAATCATAGATCATTTTTTGTACATGCTTCTATATAGTTGTTTCAAATCAAAAGATTATTCAAATTCATTTAACAAATGTGACATTGGTGTCTAGGATGCATAGAAAATGAAAATATATGCGTATAATAGTAATTATTTTCTCCATAAAATCAACTCGTACATACAATTTCCGATTCGGTAAACATCTCATTTAGTCAATATAGCATTATATTATGGTATAAATTTAGAGTAATGCATTAATGAACGCTTGTTATCATTATGTTGCCAGATGAGTGTACGGCAATTTTCGACATTGTACGACAAGGTCAAGTGTGATATAGTTCAGGGCGAGGATTTGAGAATGTAGCCATACACGGTGTTTTCGGAAATCGGAAATTGGGGGCGTGGACACTGCAGCGGCAAGTGTTCAATGGTTCCCTGGACGTTCCTGCGCCAGGGCACTTATAGTTACCTAGTAAACACAAGTGACTAGCTTCGTCAGCGAACGTCACTCATGAAATAGTATACAAACATCGTACTATGGCAGGCAGGCCGTGTTTATGTTTATGATGTTGGATGACGAAATCATCCATGGTGTTAATCATGTTATTTATGGAATCAGAAATCATACTACCCTTGTGCACACAATCTATAATTATAATCTTTCAGCATCAATGGAGAAATATATTCACCCAAACATTTTGACGTAACAGTTTCTTAACCCCCCGGGGACTGCGGGAGCTGTGATTTTGTTTAGTGCCCACAGTGCGGCAATGTGAGTGAAATAGTGACCATTACAGAATTGGATGAAAATCACATCAACGTCAAGGTAGTAAAAATCCGCATCCAGCAATATATCTAGTTTTAACCCAAACGTATGGGGTTGTGGTGTGGTTGTGGTCGGGAGTTGAAATATCTGGCGCGAATGGCACCAAAAGGCTTGCGAGAGACTACTGAAGTGGGGTCAGGGATGCCACTCCTTGGGATTTTTCCCAAGATTTTGAGGGATTATTCAAGTATTTCTCCAGTAGTTTATCTCAAGGTAAGCATGTGTACCGTATTTAGGACTGACCCAAGACTGACCCCCAAAAAATCCTAAGATAGACAAAAATAGCCCAAGGTCGTTAAGAAAACATTGAAACTGAATCGTAAATACGGTACATATGCTTACCTTGAGATAAACCACTGGAGAAATACTTGAATAATCCCTCAAAAATCCCAAGATAGACAAGAAGTATCACAAGGCCATGGCCTATATCCCAAAATCTTGGGAAAAAACCCCAAGGAGTGGTTTCCATACGTACAGCGTAGTTAGGCAGATGGTGATGTGTGGTATCGAGGGCTGACATAGCGGCCTACATGTGACACAGTTTGTGGACTTCTACGAATGTTGGCGCGGTTTTTGTATGCAATTGAAAATCGCGCTTCCGGAAGGCATGCCGTAGTCGCTCAGCAGAGCCTTCCGGAAGGCTTGCCGCAGCCCACGGGTGAAAGGCTGTCGGACCATATATAAGTAGATCATACTTTCAAATACTATTTCTTCTAGCCAATGTTCATGGTATGGACATGAGTATATAAAAACCATTGGTTTTATTAGTGAAAACCTGATTTTCAACATAAGAACACTTAAGATTGCCTTATTTTGGTTAAAATAACATCAAGTATTGGTCGCTAGCACCAAGTTGTCTGCAAGTTGCCTATCTAACCAAGATTTATGGACATTTGGAACGGGATCTTAATATTCAGTGTAGTGGCCTATTTACTGGTAATGATTTGTAGCCTGGAAAATCACTTCAACTGTGGTTTCCTCTTCGCTGCAGTGCTTGATCAGTTAGAAAATAAACATGATGCACCCTAATGTCTATTTTTTTGTGGAAGTGAGTTGAAAGAACTCACTATTGAGGTGAAGGATGGCTTTAAACTAAACATATTCCTCCTCGTACTGCTTTCCTTGTGTAATGTTATATTGTGACTCTGAGGTCTGCACGTTTTTGGTATCTTTTGCGTGGGTAATTTTGCTGTCAGTAATTGTATTATAGAATTCTTTCATTCATATATTTACCTACATAATAATATAATCTATATACGTACATATACAATCGAAAGAAATCTAAGGAATTTTCGTGACATCTTAGGAATTTTAGAAGCTCATCTAAGGAATTCAAATCCCTGTGAGTGGAAGTACTGGCCAAGGGAAAGGAAATTATATGAGCCAACTCGCGACCGGAGCGAGACCTCAACCTAAGCGTGACCGTCCCCATAGTGTGAATGGTGTGCCACTGTGTTTAAAGCCCCTTTCACACATTATAGAGTAGCGCGCCTAATTGTGGCAACTCGTTACTCGCGAAAACACGTGGGCGCGCTCGTAGGTACTCGTGGATAGTCGCCATCAAGTCGTATCAAGTAGTGAGAGTCGTGGCAGGGTCGCGAGGTGTCTTGGGTATGCGTGCGAGGGGCTGGACATTTTGGACATGTTCAAAATCTGGCCGCGCAACGTCACGACTTTTGGATGCGTAGCGGATGCGTAGCCGGGTCGTAACTACTAGTATCAAGTATAGGCGTCCAGCCTCTGGCCCCTTTGCTTTTGGCTCAGTTCTTGCGGCTGGAACGTGGCAGCGAGCCACGTTCCAGCCAATTAACTCATTACACTAATTACTCATTAAGGGCTTGTTCTACGCAAAAAGTTTGTTACACAGACCCCCATTGATTTTGACAGCACTACTTGCATGTCAAATTTCAGCTCAATCCGACAATATTTAGGAGTAGTTATTCACTTTTTGGCTTAAACTTGGTTCCATTCCCCTTACGCGAACGGGTCTTATGGTAAGTAGCAGCTCGCTTCGCTCGCTGCCAATCAACTCGTAGAGACTTGTCATTTATCGTAGCGACTCATTGCCTATTCGTAGTGACTCAAGTAGTGACGTAGTGACTCATTCGTAGTGACGGTTGCTCCGTAGTGTAGTGGTTAGCAAGCTCGGTTCACAACCACGAAGTCCCGGGTTGGATCCACGGGCGGAGCGGAGAAACATGGGCGGTCTCCATAAAAACACCCGAACCCTTGTCCACCCAGTAGTGAATGGGTACCGGGTGTTAGCCGGGGGTTTGTGACGTACCCGCCTCCCGGGGTGAGGTGCAGATGACCCTGTATCTCACACGAGATAAGGATTTCCCTCCCAGATCAGTCAGATCAAGCCACCGGGTCGTACAAACTCGTAGCAAACTCTTGCAATGTCGTAGCAACTCGTAAATGACTCATAGCAACTCTTAGCGACTCGTAGCAATTCGTCAGCAAAAATGTGAAATTTCTACCAATTCGTAGTGACTCGTACAGATTCGTGGATACACTCGTAAGTACTCGTAACTATACGTACAGACTCTTAGCAAAGTTGTACCAACGCGTACTAATTCGTGATTGGGTACACGAGAAACGACCGATACAACAGTGTCGGGTGTCAGTGTCGCCTTTTCTCCACGAGTAGACGCCGATTTGGGATTCGGCGCTACTCGGCTTGCTACTCTAGAATGTGTGAAAGGGGCTTAAAAAATAAGTGTTTTGGCACGACATTGTACTCTTATGTATTTATGCATGAAAGTTAGAGAGGGTAGTAATCCGGGAAGAACAAGAAGTAACGGATTCAAGCTGGAAATGCGTAGATTTAAATAGGAAATAAGGAAAAACTGGTTCACAAATAAGGTGGTAAATGATTGGAATGGACTAGTCGTTAGGTGGTCAGTGCGGAGTCAAGAGGGGAGCTTTAAAAGGAGGCTGGATAAATTCATGGATGGTTGTGAAAGGTGGATGTATAGGTAGTGTTAACTACTACGTGTAGCTATAGTAGGTCTCGCAGCCTCTTGTAGCTTCCTTATTTGCTTATGTTCTTACGTAACCAGCAAATCTAGCAAATTATAATCGCTTCTCGAGCATCGTCACTCGTCACGCCGCGGCTGTGGCAAGTTGGCAACAGTGTGAGTCTGAGCGAGACTGCCTTGCTGCCCACTGCCTACACTAGCTATTCAGTAATATTCACTGCTCTTAAAGGCAGTTAACCTCACCGTTTTGGCTAACAATAAAACCCAAAGTTCTCCAGTGTGAGTTTACTCAACCCTCACCGTTTCAATAGGACCTTACTAACCCATAGAAATTATTGTCAAAATCCCTATATAAACTGTCAAAAGAAAAATATATTGCTTATTGAAAATTATCTGTATTCTCAATTGTTCATTATCATAAAACAAATTTCAATCATAAGAGGGACTTCACTACATGATGGAGCGCCTCAGTTTGAATGTGTCATCGACCCCGGTGATAACGCGCGTGTTCTGATAGACGTGTGACCTTGATCCCTGAGTGTGTGGGGTGCTTAAAGACCGTGTGAGTGAAGTGGATGATAACGGGATGGACGTGAACAAGAAAGTAGAGAAGTACTTGAATGTTATTTGTAGGTCAACCACTTGTTTCAGATCACGGGTTGCGTTTAGGGGAAAAGCTATGGCACTAAATGTTGTGGGGGGTGATTGCCTGAAACCCCAAAAACGTAGCATAGGGGGGAGAAAAGGTGGGGTCGTCAATGAGAACGTCAGCGATATCGTTGGAATTATACCCTAAAGGGAAATACCCAAATCGGGAATGTATTCTCCCCTCTCTCTCTCCTCCTTTCTCTCCCTCACCCCCCTTCTCTCCTCTCTCTCTCTCTCTCTCTCTCTCCCCCCCTCTCCCCCCTTCCCCTCTCTCTCCCCTCTCCCCCTCTTCTCTCCTCTCCTCTCTCTCTCTCTCTCTCTCTCTCTCTCTCTCTTCTCTCTCCTCCTCTCTCTCTCTCTCTCCCCTCTCCCTCTCCTCTTCTCACCTGCCGTATATTTTAAACTGATGGTGCACAGCGTCGCCCCGTCGCCTTGCCCCCACAGGAATTTTGGGGAATCTGGACAATTTTTGGGAAAAAATGGCGAGGGGCTCTAGCGGGAGGGGGGATGGGAGGGGCCGGCAGGACGGTGTTGAAAATCCTCCCCACTTAAACCCCCTTGTCGAGCACCTGTCCAAAGGTGTACTTCCGCCCCGTCCGGGCGCTTTCCCCTAATCCAAAAGAGAAACCATTAGTGTTTTATAATACAATTATGGGGGCGGGGACGCGAGAGGTAAAATGTTAGATAATTTTCAAAACCGTAAAAAACCTATATCGTCATCACTCACCATGCACTAATGTCGCCGGGGCCCAAAATTTACGATTTTTTCCCCAAAAATTTTTTCCACTTAAGAGGCATGCACGTAGTTTATATTATGTACATCACCTACATTCTTCGTGACACATCAAATCTGTAGTGATGCAGAAAATTTGTAATATTTGGGACCTGGCGACATAATTAGTGGCGAGTGACTGGCGACTATAGTTTTTTGACGGTATAGTAAATTACCTATTTCCATGTGTAATAGACTGCAAAAAAAATATCATCTAAAAACTGAGCATGATGTAAAAAAAGATACAAAAAACAGGTAGGAACTAAACTAGACACAAAAGAGATACAAAAACTCACTTTCCCCCCTAATACTGAAAACCCATGGCCCGACCGAGAGCTGAAGCGTAGGCGCCCAACACGGGTACGACGAACGGAAAACCTTCTATCTTTACGAGAGTCCCACACTGGGGGGTGGTTGAGGTTTAAAGCCTGGGGAAAGTTTGGTAAAAATGTTGCTTCAACTGCGGGGCCCCGTACGACTAAAATAGTGTATAATTTTTCCCTTTTCTCACACAAACATCAAAAGAACGTTGCGACGGCATGAAGTTTATGATATATATATCTAATGAAGTTAATTAACAGTAGAGGGTGTATACGTAATTTCTCTTTCCGCTCATGGGAACTATGCGTACGAAATTGCTGGGGTTCGGCAGGGGCCCCTTGATGGCGGGCGGCTAAAACAATAGCCGCCCCGTTACCCGAAACCCCCTTCTTATTGTCACTAAAATCCTTTTGCCGCTAGTATACCTAATAATCTATACTTATACTTAAAAACATATTGGGAGAAAATTTTTAAAAATATCTCTTAATCCCTCAGATTGGAAAGTAAAAAAAAAATTCATCGAAGTTTTGTGAAGACCGGGTCCCTGTCTCCAATCTTGACCCCAACCGCGTCCCTGCTCTTCGTTCCCAAAAATTTCGGGTTTTTTAAACCCTCTTATGGTAAGCGAAGGGCTGCCGTTCGCGTTCTCCGCCTACCGTCATGACTCCGTACGGGCCCATGTCTTTCTCTCAGCTCACCGAGGGGTCCAGATGTCCCCACTGTTGAGTCTTTGGTACAGGAATTTTGGGGGTCCCCGGGGGGGGAGGGGGATGGGGGGCAGGGGCTGTACACCCCATTCTTCTCCCTGTTGTGGGTGTGGAACATTTTTAGAGAAAACAAAGGACAATCAAAACTGGGGGACTAAATCTTGAATGTATTTAAAAACTAAATACTAAAAAATATTTTACGAAATTTTTTAAATACTAAAAAATAAATACTCAAATTTTATTTAATACATTTGTAATACTTTTCAGTACACACAAATTTAACATGTCCGAACAAAATGGATTTCCTTAGGTTTTTCCTTAAAATTTTGGGTTTCCTTAGTTTTCCTACTCACCTAAATTTTCCCTTCTTCAGGAATTTCCTTGGCAAGTGGAAACACGGGTTCCTGTCACCCGGGGTTCCCAGATTTGGGGGGGTTTATGGCCAAAAAACTAACGAAAAAAAGTTTTACTTTTTTTAATTATAAGTATTTAAATACAATGTATTTAAATATCAAAAAAGTATTTAATACTGTTTTTAAAATACATGAAAACCAATGTATTTATAATACATTTTAAATACACAAAATGTATTTAAATACTATTTAATACAAATGACCTTAAATCTAAGCCCGCTCGGGGAACAATGGAGTGTGTTAGGGGGGGAAGGTTTTAGTATAAGGTAAATAGGAAATAATTTGGAAAAAAGTGACATTCAAATAAGAAAACTAGCTAGTGACAGATTTCACATCATCGTGTTGTCATTCACAGTTTGGTAGCGAAATTTGGGTGTTTGAAAGTGTGATTGGTGAGGAAATTTTGTTTTTTTCTTCCTTCTTTAAGGCTTCTACAGTGATGGGGAACTTGAGAAATTGCTGCCAATAAATTTTTCACATAAACCCGGGTTCTTGGCCCGGAGTATTGTTTAAGTTACTGTGATTTATCTTCACTTGTTTGAGAAGCAGTTTGTCAATGAAGTAATAAAAAACTTCGTGACAAAACAAATAATAGTGGAAAATACAATATTGTCGTTTTATTTCTTGGAAACGAAGCCAAATTGAAAAACGTCGCAATTATAATTCAGATTCAAGATTTTCAAGATTCAAAAGACCCGTCTTTGGTACCGTGATCCACCTAGAATTTTTTGCATCACTCCCCATCGGCTGGCGGCAACGAGCTACACCAATTCATTCACACCTCAACCTTGGTCGACCAAAGAATGCTCAACCTACGCGCAAGCAGAACTACGTTCACTAGGGGGAATGTCTCTCTCTCGTTCTCTCTCGCTCGCCGCTCTCTCTCTCTCTACAGTTTTTTAACGGGAACTAAGTTTTTTTTATTGAGCAAGTGTACTCCTCTCTCTCTCTCTCTCGTCCTCTCCTCTCTCTCTTTTCTCTCTCTTTTCTTCCCTCCCCTCTCTCTCTCTCTCTCTCTCTCTCTCCTAATGCCCAATGGACCAAAATCTTATATCTAGGAACTATTCATCGTCCTCCATCGTCGACATCCATTGCTCGGTCGTTTGCCTCATCGCTGTCACAGGGATATGGGCATGATCTTTGCACTCTTAGTGATGTTGAATGGATTGGAACAGCAGTACCACCACCGCAGGTGCAGAACATCGTGCATGGAAGTTGGCGCCCCATACAGCAACATTTCCACCTCTACATGCTCGCTCAGATGTGCAGCCACATCTGACAGCTTGAGAATGTGCTCCGGGGCGTTAGGATACACCGTCCTCCATATTTCGAGGGATGATGACACTTGTTAGTGTCATCAGCTTCCCACCCGTGTTCCACTGCAGCGAGAGTTGGTGGATCCCCACTCAGGGCACTGTACCAGTGAGCGACTTGTTGGTGTGCTCTACGAACGTTCTGCTCAAACGCTTCTGTAGTTGGGGGCAAACTACACAGCTTCGGTGCTGCTGTCGATTTGCCAGTCTTCTGTGCCCATTGCTTCTGGCGGATCTTGGTCATCGAAGAGGTGGGAGTTGTAATGCCATAGCACGCACCCATGAAAGCTGTTGCTTGTTCGGCGACTTCAACGATATTTGCCAAGGGTTTACCAAGCTGATCCAGAGTGTAGCCTTTTCGAGCTTTTCGATCCTTTTACTGTACTTAGAACAGGAGTTACAGCCTAATTTATATGTTGATTATATATGGCGGTCATCTTGGCGGCCATCGTGGATTCTGAAAAAGCCAAGCCGGTGACAAGTGGCCACCCACCCTAAATTTTATCTGGACACTAATACCTATCAAAATAAGCCCAAAAACGATTGTTGCCAAACATTGCAAGGTTCACTGGAAATATGCTGCTCTGCCACCGGACTACTGTACAGAGCAAGCAACAGGGAGAGAGAAAAAAAATGGCCGCAGACGCCACAGGACACCTAACTTCTTAGAAGTTGTTTTAGCGCGAGATGAAATGTGAAATTTCCAGTTCAGATTTTTAGTAAAGGACAGTCCAAAAATTTTCATTGTAGAAGAGGGAGACAGTTGAGTGTCGTTGAAGAAGAGAAGAAGATTAGATAGGAGAAGAAATTGGGTTTTTGAGGCATTGAACAAAACAAGGCTTGCTTTGCCCCATTTATAAATTATAGAAAGATCAGAGGTTAGGTGCTCTGTGATATCTTGGTGGAGATATGCGCAATCAGAGTGCTCTTGCTTGTATTTTTAAATATATTATCTCTCTCTCTCTCTCTCTCTCTCTCCCCTCTCTCTCATCTCTCTCTCTCTCATCTCTCTCTCTCTCTCTCTCTCTCTCTCTCTCCCGCTTTACCTGACGGCAGGCTGGGTGTGGGTGCTGGCACACGCAGCGGCAGGAGTGGCGGGGCGTTTGCTGTCTCGGGCGCAACAAAGGGCGTGTGACTTGGAAGATTCTTTTCGCCCTCAGGAAGCTGTCCATGGTGGTGGTGTGGTGGTGGTGGTGTGTGTGTGTGTGTGTGTGTGTGTGTGTGTGTGTGTGTGTGTGTGTGTGTGTGTGTGTGTGTGTGTGTGTGTGTGTGTGTGTGTGTGTGTGTGTGCTCTCTCTCTCTCTCTCTCCTCTCTCTCTCTCTCTCTCTCTCTCTCTCTCGTCTCTCTCTCTCTCTCTTGTCTATCTATCTATGATGACGACGGCAATCCTGAAAAAAAAGAAACAAGCAATAATCTACCAGATGTAAATTTAATGCATGGCAATTGCTGATAGAAGTCAAACATTCCCCGAAAACACACATACACGCAGGGATTATGATAATGATGGTAATAAACATAATAATTGTAACACTAATAGTAATAAATGTGGAAGCTGTGGTTGAGTTGATATGCGGTACTGCCTATAGGGTTACTAATATTAGAATAGTTAATAGATATCAAGCAAGGTACTAATAGGAAGTTAGGACAATACGTATTGGGATGTATTGTATTGGGACATGGGATGAAAGAGAGTGAGGAAGGAGAAAGAATTGGAAGTGTTGAACATATGAGGTCTGCGGATGCAAGTAACTATACTTTTTCCCGCCCTTATCTCCGTTAGATTGACCGACAAGATACTTAGAACATAAGAAAATATGGAAGCTATACAAGAGGCCGCGAGACCTACACGTGGTAGTTCCTGTTTCTTAACACTACCTACATCCACCTTTCATAACCATCCATTAATTTATCCAGCCTCCTTTTAAAGCTCCCTATTGACTCCGCACTGACCACCTGACGACTGAGTCCATCCTAATCATTTACCACCCTTTTTGTGAACCAGTTTTTCCCTATTTCCTTTTTAAATTTACGCTTTTCCAGATTGAATCCGTTACTTCTTGTTCTACCCTGGTTACTAGCCGTAAGAACTTTTCCTACATCTCCTTTATGGTATCCCAAGTATATCAAAGTAATATACTTCGCTCCGTCCTTTCGCCGGCAAGGGATTGGTACTGAGGTCAAGTGATCATCAGTTCACTTCGTCCACGCACCATATGGGACACAGGTTAATTTGGCCTCAAACCGTCTAGGCCACGAGTCAATTCGGACCCAACTCGAAATGGCCATGAGTCAGATAGGACCCAAAACCGGGGGGGGGGGGGGGGGGAGAGAGAGAGAGAGAGAGAGAGATTGATTGATTGATAATTTTTTTTATTGGCCTTAATATTATACAAGTTATTATACATGTAGAGAAAATGTCAAAGCCTTTGTCCATTGAGTCGTAACTCTTTTATGGACTTTATGCTAAAATAAGAGGTCAGCAGATGTAGCGTGTAGGACGGCCTAATGCTAATTTTACAAAAAAAAAAAAAATTTTGAAAAAACTTTAATTAAATAAGAAAAAAACAACCANTTGAAAGGATTGGGAAATGGAAAATTTGTTAGGGTCAACCACTTGTTTCAGATCACGGGTTGCGTTCTCAGGGATAAGCTATAGGCTACTGAAGGTGTTGTGGGTGGTGATGTGCCTGCAACACCAACAACCAGTAGCATCAGGTGGAGAAGAAGGTGGGTGGGTCGTCAATGAGAACGTCAGTCGATATCAGTTAGGAGATTATACCCTAAATGGAAATACCCTGAATACGTGAATGTATTCTCTCTCTCTCTCTCTCTCTCTCTCTCTCTCTCTCTCTCTCTCTCTCTCTCTCTCTCTCTCTCTCTCTCTCTCTCTCTCTCACCTGCCGTATAGTTGCAACTGATGGTGCACAGCGTCGCCCCCGTCGCCATTGTCCCCAGCAGGAATATGGGGAACTCTGGACAATTCTGGGAGAAAATGGCGACGGCTCTAGGCTGGGAGGGGGAGGATAGGGGAGCGGGGGGCAGGACGGTGTTGACAATCGCTCCCCACTTCAGACCCTTGTCGAGCACCTGTCCAAAGGTGTACTTCCGTCCCGTCACGGCGCATTCCTAATCACACAAGAGAAACCATTAGTGTTTTTATAGATATCAATTAATAAGGGCATGACGCGAGAGGTAAAATGTATTAGATAAGTATTCTACCGTCAAAAACACTATAGTCGTCAGTCACTCACCACTGCACTAATGTCGCCAGGTGCCATATATTACGATTTTTTGCATCATTACAGACTTGTATGTGCCACTTAAGAGGCATGCACAGTAGTTTATATTATGTACATCACACTACATGTCTTCAGTGACACATACAAGTCTGTAGTGATGCAGAAATTCGTAATATATGGCACCTGGCGACATAAGTGTAGTGGCGAGTGACTGGCGACTATAGTGTTATTGACGGTAGTATGTAAATTAACCTATTATCCAATAGTGTAATAGACTGCAAAAAGGAATATGCGTATCTAAAATCTGAGCATGATGTAAAAACAGATACAAAAAACAGGTAGGAACTAAACTAGACACAAACGAGATACAAACAAGCTCACTTCCCCCCTAATAGCTGAAACTCTATGGCCCGTACCGAGAGCTGAAGGCGGTAGAGCGACGAACAGCGAGGTAGCGACGAACGGAAAACCTTCGTATCTTTACCGAGAGTCGACACTGGAGGTTGGTTGAGGTTTCACGCCTGCGGCAATGTATTGGTAACAATGTTGCTTCAAACTGCGGAACCAGCAGTGCGACTAAAATAGTGTATAAAGCGAATTTGCCCCTTTTAAATCATCACAAACATCAACAAAACGTTGCGATCGGCTATGAAGTTGATGATATATATATTTAATGAAGTTAATTAACAGTAGAGGCGTGTATACGTAAGTTTCTCTTACCGCTCATGTGAACATATGCGGTACGACAAATGTGCTGGCGGGTTCTGGCAGCGACCTTGATGGCAGCGGCGGCTAAAGCAATAGCCGCCCCGTTACCCTGAACCTCCTTCATTATTGTCACTAAAATCACTTATTGCCGCATATGTAATACCTAATAATCTTATACTTATACTTAAATACATATTGGCAAGAAATTTTTTAACATATCTCTTAATCCCTTTGCAGATTGGGGAATGTAAAAAAAATTCATCAAAGGGTTTGATGAAGACACGGGGATACCCTTGTCTCCAATCTTGACCGCCAACCGCGCCCTTTCTCTTCTTTCCCCAAATTACGGGGTTTTTTACCCGGGTCTTAGGAAAAGCGAAGGTCTGCCGTTGTGGTTTCAAACCGCCAAACCATCATGACTTGGGTACGGGCCTATGTCTTTCCTCTCGGGTCCCCGAGGCGCCCAGAGTCTCCACTGCTTAATTTTTTTGGTACGGAGATTTGGCAGGCCTGGGAGGGGAGGGGGATGGGTGGCGGGGGGTTTAAACCCAAACATTCTTCTCCCTTGTGTGGATGTGTAAACCCTGTGAGAGGAAAAAAAAAGGGAAACCCAATCAAAGCGGGGCACAAAGGGCCTTTCTTTAAAACCTTTCCCCCCGGGTGGCGATCTTTTTGCCGATGCTCCGCCAGGCAACCCCAAAAGCTCGGGAAAATTTTCCTTATTTTTAAAAACACGGGCTTACGCCAACCCGGGGCAAACGCCGGGGTTTGGGGGGCCCGTGAGTGTTCCCCCCAGCGCTAACCTTCTCCTATTCTCCCCCCCCCTGCTCTGCGAAATGGCGGGAAAATCGGGGGAAAATTTTCAAGTTTGTTTCCATCTACAGTCGACACCACTGCTACGAGGACGATGTTGTCTCTTTTGGGCAACCCCTAAAATCCACTGTGGATAAGGGGATCCCTCATTGACCTCATCAAGGAGTTTTTGGGGGGGCATAAATGACAAAAACTCCCAAGTTTATCCCGGATTGTCATGTAGCTCCCTTTTTTCCGGACGGGTACTGTTTTTAAAATAATTAAAGTTCGTTCATCCTAAACTAACGAGCAATAATATTTTCATTTTGCTCTCTAAGGCGTTTGTTTTAACCCCTTTTAAGCTTATTTACCCCAAAAACCCCGTGAAAAGATAGGGTAAAAAGTTGGGTTTGGGGGTGGCTTCAAAAGTCCTGGGATTTTACCTACATTTACAAGGGTACTCCTATTATAGTGGTTAGCACGCTCGGCCACAACCAAAAAGGGTCCCGGGTTAGACCCCCGGGGCGGAGCAAAGATAGATGGGGGGTCTTTTTTAAAAACCCGGGGCCCCTTCCCTCAGCAGTGAATGGGTACCGGGTTTTGGGCCGGGGGTTTGGGGAACCCCCCCCCGGGGGTTTTGGTGGCTTGGCCCAAAACTTAAATTGCCGCGGTAGATCACTACGGCTCTGGGGAAATTTAATCCTCTAAACAAAAAAAACAAACAAAAAAAATCATCGGTAGAATTTTTCATTTTTGAATATTTTAAAACCCCTTTTCCCCATGGTGCAATTGAAAAAAAATTGGTGTTACATTTTAAAACCAAAAAATCTACCTTTATTTCAGCCTAAAACTGTTAATTGGGTTTAAAATTAGATTAGGTTAAGGTGGATTTTGGGTTTTTAGTAACAGATATCAAGAAAAAAAAAAAAATTTTAATCAATCTATGGCAGTGCGAAGCGGAGAAATTTAAGGGTTTCCCGGGGGGGGGGCGGGGCGGGCACCCCCACACCTTAAACAAAAAATTTTCCGAAAAAAAAACGGTGCCAGTTTCCCTTAAAAACAAATCAAAACTATTCGGAAAACTAAGTTTCGACCTCGAAATCAGTGAATGCCCCTTCCAAAATTTTTCCCAAAGTTTAGTTCTGATTTTTATAATTTAAACTCGCTCACTACTTATCTAAGTGCAACAATATTATATCATATACTTCCAGTAGTGATATTATTAAAGATAAATTCACCATTTTAACCTAAAATGAAACCCCGGCGATCTTTTATACTTCCAGAAAATTGTATTTTTGAATTAATTTTTTCCCCTTAACCTAACACAGCAATCGTCATACTCCAGTACCCCCAAATTTTAAAGATAATCATTTTTTAAGGGGGATTTGGCCTTTTTGATGGTTAAAATGTAGGGTTTAGGTTAGTGAGTCAAAAAGGTTTGGGGGTTGGGTTTTAGTGAGTTAAAGGTGGGATTTAAAATTTTTTTCCTATCCTATGGGTTTTACAGGGTGTTTGTACAAAATTGTTTCGTAGCCGGGTTTTTTTTAGTTGTTTCTTTAACAGATTTTTATTTTTTTTCGTACTTCGTGATGTCGTTTCGTAACTCTATTTTCAACTCTGAGTTTAGTGTACAAAAGGGACGGGGGGTTTCATTTTAGACTATAAAAACCCAATTTTTTGGGGTGTATAATCTACTGGTGTACGAAACAATTGTGTACGAACTGACTGCCCCCCGCCCCCTATCCCACTCCCCTTTCCCTACTAAAAGAAATTTTTATATCTCTCTGAAATTTTTTTAATTTGCGAGGGGGAAACCCTCTTTGAGAAAATTTTTTTTGCCAAATCTATTTAGGAAAAACAGAAACCCCATTCATCTTTTAAAACCCTAACATCCCCCCCCCCCCCCCTTAACATGCTTACACACTATCAGATATTTCCAGTGTTATTTTAAAAATTTAAAATATCTTTCCCCCTTTTTAAACCCAAAACCTCCCTACACACTATAAAGATTTTCCCAGCAGTAAATATAAACATTAAAATAGTTCACCATTTAAACCAAACCCTGCCCCACACTATCAGATATTTTCAGCAGTGATAAAAAATCATTAAATTGGGTTCCCCCAATTAACCTAACAGCTACACACTATCAGAGATTTCCCAGCAGTGATAAAAATTTTAAAATTATTTTCACCATTTAAACCCTAACATGTTTACAATCAATAAAATTCCAAAGGCAATTGTGATTTTTAATCATTTAATCTCTTCCCCCTTTAAACCCAATTACAAAACAAAACAATATATAGGTTTGTGATATTAAACTTAGGAAATGTTTTCAGATTTTTATTAAACCCAAACCCAAATTTTTAATTTTCCCAACCCCAGTCTCGCTCAGGGAAAAAAAATCTAAAGGGTGTCCCTTTTTGTCTTTCACAGTTTGTCTTGGGGAATCTGATCCATTCTGCTTTGGCTGGATCAAGCACTTCTAATCTTCCCAAAACTAGCAGTGCGTCCATAATCTGGAAAATAATAAGAAAAATATAATAATCTAACATTCATTTAAATATCTGTAAGTGAAATTTTTAAAAAGAAAAAAATAAATCACCCAAAAATAAAATATCAGTAAATTCCCAAAAATATTTTAAAAAATATTCCCTGACAAAAGGGCGTCCTCAAAAACCGGTTTTAAAGCCTAAATTTAAAAAATTTTGTTAGGTTAGTGAAATAGCAAGGGGGGGCCAGGGGGGGACAGGCCCCTAGTTTTTAAACAGTAGGGTATTTTTCAATAGGAGTATTGATTGAAATGGGATATTTTCCCTTCTAATTGTAACCCAAAAATTGTAACTCATTCAATTTCTTGATTTAAACCCAAAAAAATAAAAGGTTAATATTTTACACTTTGGACCAAATTTTCCCCACCCAATTTGGGGGCATGGTTTTTTTTTACCTTATTGTATTCTAGGAAACTTTCTCTCAATGAGCTTCCATCGCAAATCATTACTTTTTTGGGGATATAATTTTTGTTAGGTTAAAAAATGGGGTTAGGTTAATGAGTGTATACCCCTCCCCTAGGAAGGGGGGTGTATGGGAGGGATGCAGTCAATTCGTTCACAAGTCATTTTGAAAACCAGTAGATTTTGTACAACCAAAAAAATTGTTTCGTAGTCTTATGGGAAAACCCTAGTCGTTTTGTACACCCCAACTCAGAGTTGAACTTTACTACTTAAATTTTCGAAACGCATCGTATGTACGCAAAACTCAAAATCAGTGTACGAAACAAATTTTTTAACAAAACCTTGGGGACGAAAAACCCTGTAACAGTAGGGTTTTTTGGTTCCCGTTAAATTTTTATTTCTTTATATGTTACAAGGGGGTTTTGTATACAGGTTTTTTTTAGTTTTTCGTACACTTTATTTTTTTAGTTTTTTCGTAAAATATGTGATGTCGTTTCGTAACCCCCTAGTAGTAAAAATTTTAAAATCTGAGTGAGTGTACGAAACGCCCTTTGGGTTTTATATAGACTACGAAACAAATTTTTTGGGCCCCCCCATTAAAACTACTGGTGTACGAAACAACTTGTGAACGAATGGGCTGCACCCCTTTCCCCTAAAAACATCTTATATCTCCCAAAATAGTGATTTGCGACGGAAACTCATTGAAAAGGGAAAGTTTCTTTTAAAAACTATTTAAGGGAAACAGAAACCAATCCCAAAGGTGTAGAGAAATTTTGGTCCTAGTGTAAAAATTTACCAAATAAAAAAATTTACAGTGTCGGGAGCACACCCATTATAAACACGTCCTTTACGTGTAAAGTATGAGGGTTTAGAGGGGGTCTTTATATAACTCCCAAAGTAAAGACGCCATCACCCAAAAAATAACCTGGAAAATTTTAAAAATAAAAAATTTTAATTTTTATCTATATAAAAACAGAAATAAAAAATTTTAGTGGCCGGGGGCACAATGTATAGTCACGTCTCAAATGAAATTCTTATGAGGGTGAAGGCTCTGAATAGCTCAATGTAAATATGCCCTCCCCCAAAACATCCCAAAGAAAACATTATATTGTGCAATATGGTCCCTAAACCAAAATTTTTAGGAAAAGAAAAGGGGAAAAACCTCACCTCTCGGGGGGGGAAGGGGTCTGGGCTTTTCCCGCTGCGTTGGGGAAACCCCGATGGTGTTTTTTAAAAAAATATACATGACTTATTTTTTCCCTGAAAGAAATTGCCATACACATATTTACCGTCGCAATAGGTTTCCAAACTCGGGAAAAGCTTAGTAGTATTGTAAAAAGTTTAAACTGAATGCAAAAAATGTTGATCGCCCGGTGAGAGGGACGTCTCACCAGAACTCTCGTTCGCCAAGCTATTCCAATACTTCTCCTTCGCCAGCCCTGGCGGAGCAGCGCCTGGCGGAGCGCTCGTGGAGTTTAAAAGTAAGAAATCACTGAGCGCCTGGCGAACGCTTTCGCCAACCCTGGCGAAAGATTTTAAAAGTACGGCCCTAAATACATTGAATGTATTTAAATACTAAATACTAAATATATTTTACGAATGTATTTAAATACTAAATAATAAATACATCAATTGTATTTAAATACATTTGTAAATACATTTTCAGTGCACACAAATTCTAACATGTCCGAACAAAATGGATTTCCTTAGGATTTCCTTAAATTTTGGGTTTTCCTTAGATATTTCCTTCTCAGGCCTAAATTTCCTTCAATCAGGACATTTCCTTGCAAGTGGAAACACTGGTTCACTGTAACATCCGGGTTGCCAGATAGTTGGGCGGGTTTATGGCCAAACTAACTGATAAAAAAGTATTTACATTTTTATATTATAAGTATTTAAATACAATGTATTTAAATACTCATAAAAGTATTTAAATACTGTATTTAAATACATGACAACCAATGTATTTATAAATACATTTTAAATACACAAATGTATTTAAATACGTATTTAAATACAAATGACCTTAAATGTTGGTAACCAGAGCCCAGCTCTGGGAACAATGGAGTGTGTTAGGGGGGGAAGGATATAGTATAAGGTAAATAGGAAATAATTTGGATAAAAGTGAACATTCAAATAAGAAAACTAGGCTAGTGATCAGAATTTCACATCACTCGTTGTTGTCATTCACAGTTTGGTACGCCGAAATTGGTGTTTGAAAGTGTGATTGGTGAGGAGAATTATTGTTTTCTTTCTTCTTTAAGGCTTCTACAGTGATGGGGAACTTGAGAAAATTGTCTGCCAATAAATGTTTCACAGTATACATGCAGGTTCTTGGCCCGGAGTATGTTGTTAAGTTACTGTGATTTATCTTCACTTGTTTGAGAAGCAGTTTGTCAATGAAGTAATAAAAAAAACTTCGTGACAAAACAAATAATAGTGGAAAATACAATATTGTCGTTTTATTTCTTGGAAAACGAAGCCAAAATTGAAAAACGTCGCAATTATAATTCAGATTCAAGATATCAAGATTCAAAAGACAGTCTTTGGTACCGTGATCCACCTAGAATTGTTTGCATCACTCTCATCGGCTGGCGGCAACGAGCTACACCAATTCATTCACACCTCAACCTTGGTCGACCAAAGAATGCTCAACCTACGCGCAGAGCAGAACTACGTCACTAGGTGGAATGTCTCTCTCTCGTTCTCTCTCGCTCGCTCGGCTCTCTCTCTCTCTCCAGATTTTAGCGGGAACTAAGTTATTTTTATTGTAGCAAGTGTACTCTCTCTCTCTCTCTCTCTCTCTCTCTCTCTCTCTCTCTCTCTCTCTCTCTCTCTCTCTCTCTCTCTCTCTCTAATGCCCCAATGGACCAAATATCTTATATCTAGGAACTATTCATCGTCCTCATCGTCGACATCCATTGCTCGGTCGTTTGCCTCATCGCTGTCATCAGGGATATCGGCATGATCTGTTGCACCTCTCAGTGATGTTGAATGGATTGGAACAGGCAGAAACCACCACCGCAGGGCAGAACATCGTGCATGGAAGTTGGCGCCCCATACAAGCAACATTTCCCACCTCTACATGCTCGCTCAGATGTCAGCCACATCTGACCACTTGGGGAATGTGCTCCGGGCGTGGGATACACCGTCCTCCATTTTTTCGAGGGATGAGACACTTGTTAGTGTCATCAGCTTCCCACCCGGTTCCACTGCAGCGAGAGTTGGTGGACCCCCACTCAGGGCACTGTACCAGTGAGCGATTTTGTTGGTGTGCTCTACGAACGTTCTGCTCAAACGCTTCTGTATTTGGGGGGCAAACTACACAGCTTCGGTGCTGCTGTCGATTTGCCAGTCTTCTGTGCCCATTGCTTCTGGCGGATCTTGGTCATCGAAGGGTGGGATTGTAATGCCATAGCAAACACCCATGAAAGCTGTTGCTTGTTGGGTGACTTCACGATATTTGCCAAAGGGGTTTTAAACCAAGCTGATCCAGAGTGTAGCCTTTTCGAGCCACAGCGATTGCTATTGTTTTCCCAATTCCATAAGTCGCAGCATCTCCAATCAGGGGTCGGTCGTGCATTGACGTGAAGGAAACCGCTCGTAAACATTCAGCAATCGTACCCGAGCTCTTGGCGCTTCATGCTCTAACTGGCTGGATTCAGTTGCTGCGACTTTTTGGAATTGGGAAAACAAAAGCAATCGCTGTGGCTCGAAAAGGCTACACTCTAGATCAGCTTGGAAAACCCTTGGCAAATATCGTTTAAGTCACCGAACAAGCAACAGCTTTCATGGGTGCGTGCTATGGCATTACAACTCCCACCTCTTCGATGACCAAGATCCGCCAGAAGCTATGGGCACAGAAGACTGGCAAATCGACAGCATCACCGAAGCTGTTAGTTTGCCCCAACTACAGAAGCGTTTGGCAGAACGTTCGTAGAGCACACCAACAAGTCGCTCACTGGTACAGTGCCCTGAGTGGGGATCCCCCAACTCTCGCTGCAGGGGAACACGGGGGGGAAGCTGATGACACTAACAAGTGTCTCATCCCTCAAAATATGGAGGACGGTGTATCCTACGCCCCGGAGCACATTCTCAAGTTGGTCAGATGTGGCTGCACATCTGAGCGAGCATGTAAGGTGGGAAATGTTGCTGTATGGGGCGCCAACTTCCATGCACGTGTTCTGCACCTGCGGTGGTGGTACTGCCTGTTCCAATCCTTCACATCACTGAGAGTGCAACAGATCGGGCGATATCCCTGTGACAGCGATGAGGCAAAAGACCGAGCAATGGATGTCGACGATGAGGACGATGAATGTTCCTAGATATAAGATATTTGGTCCATTGGCGCATTAATTTAGCTTCATTTATTAGAGTATAACATGTAAATATGTATTGGTATAAGTTGAAACATTTGGGCAACGTGAAGATGCCCAAATTGTTGCATTTATTATTAGTATTATTAGTATTTATACTACATATTATTATTCATATTATTATTATTATTATTCATTTTATTATTATTATTATTATTATTATTATTATTATTATCGGTAGTATCATATACTTTACATGTATGTCTACTTTTAAGTCACGCCAAAGTCATGTTTGAGAGATGATAATTATTACAATAAATGTTGTCCGATTCTAAATAGATTTGTTTTCTTATATTTTGCTTGCTATCATAATCAGTATTGCTTGTAAACTGGCGAATGACTTCAGAATCATATTATATGCTTTACAAAGCACATATATATAGACACTTTATAATTCAACTGCATGTACAATAGATTATATTAGCTTTAGTGTGATTTTGGCATTTTTACAGGTATTTTGGCGGCCATATTGGATTTATGCCATCCATATGGCCGCCAAATGATCCAATAACATCATAATCCACTTCCTTGGTCTCTAAAACATATATTTAGACACCAATTTCATCCTTTTACTGTACTTTTGAACAGGAGTTACAGCCTAAAATTTTTATGTTTGATTATATATGGCGGTCATCTTGGCGGCCATCGTGGATTCTGAAAAACCAAACCGGTGACAAGTGGCCACCCACCCTAAATTTTATCTGGACACTAATACCTATCAAAATAAGCCCCAAAACGATTGTTGCCAAACATTGCAAGGTTCACTGGAAATATGCTGCTCTGCCACCGGACTACTGTACAGAGCAAGCAACAGGGAGAGAGAAAAAAAATGGCTGCAGACGCCACAGGACACCTAACTTCTTAGAAGTTGTTTTAGCGCGAGATGAAATGTGAAATTTCCAGTTCAGATTTTTAGTAAAGGACAGTCCAAAAATTTTCATTGTAGAAGAGGGAGACAGTTGAGTGTCGTTGAAGAAGAGAAGAAGATTAGATAGGAGAAGAAATTGGGTTTTTGAGGCATTGAGCAAAACAAGGCTTGCTTTGCCCCATTTATAAATTATAGAAAGATCAGAGGTTAGGTGCTCTGTGATATCTTGGTGGAGATATGCGCAATCAGAGTGCTCTTGCTTGTATTTTTAAATATATTATCTCTCTCTCTCTCTCTCTCTCTCTCTCTCTCTCTCTCTCTCTCTCCTCTCTCTCTCTCTCCCGCTCACCTGACGGCAGGCTGGGTGTGGGTGCTGGCACACGCAGCGGCAGGAGTGGCGGGGCGTTGCTGTCTCGGGCGCAACAAAGGGCGTGTGACTTGGAAGATTCTTTTCGCCCTCAGGAAGCTGTCCATGGTGGTGGTGGTGGTGGTGGTGGTGGTGGTGGTGGGGTGGTGTGGTGGTGGTGGTGTGGTGGTGTTGTGTGTGTGTGTGTGTGTGTGTGTGTGTGTGTGTGTGTGTGTGTGTGTGTGTGTGTGTGTGTGTGTGTGTGTGTGTGTGTGTGTGTGTGTGCTCTCTCTCTCTCTCTCTCTCTCTCTCTCTCTCTCTCTCTCTCTCTCTCTCTCTCTCTCTCTCTCTCTCTCTCTCTCTCTCTCTTGTCTATCTATCTATGATGACGACGGCAATCCTGAAAAAAAAGAAACAAGCAATAATCTACCAGATGTAAATTTAATGCATGGCAATTGCTGATAAAAGTCAAACATTCCCCGAAAACACACATACACGCAGGGATTATGATAATGATGGTAATAAACATAATAATTGTAACACTAATAGTAATAAATGTGGAAGCTGTGGTTGAGTTGATATGCGGTACTGCCTATAGGGTTACTAATATTAGAATAGTTAATAGATATCAAGCAAGGTACTAATAGGAAGTTAGGACAATACGTAGCATGGGATGAAAGAGAGTGAGGAAGGAGAAAGAATTGGAAGTGTTGAACATATGAGGTCTGCGGATGCAAGTAACTATACTTTTTCCCGCCCTTATCTCCGTTAGATTGACCGACAAGATACTTAGAACATAAGAACATAAGAAAATATGGAAGCTGTACAAGAGGCCACGAGACCTACACGTGGTAGTTCCTGTTTCTTAACACTACCTACATCCACCTTTCATACCCATCCATTAATTTATCCAGCCTCCTTTTAAAGCTCCCTATTGACTCCGCACTGACCACCTGACGACTGAGTCCATCCTAATCATTTACCACCCTTTTTGTGAACCCGTTTTTCCCTATTTCCTTTTTAAATTTACGCTTTTCCAGCTTGAATCCGTTACTTCTTGTTCTACCCTGGTTACTAGCCGTAAGAACTTTTCCTACATCTCCTTTATGGTATCCCAAGTATATCAAAGTAATATACTTCGCTCCGTCCTTTCGCCGGCAAGGGTGCAGGTCATTTGGTACTGAAGGGATTGGTACTGAGGTCAAGTGATCATCAGTTCACTTCGTCCACGCACCATATGGGACACAGGTTAATTTGGCCTCAAACCGTCTAGGCCACGAGTCAATTCGGACCCAACTCGAAATGGCCATGAGTCAGATAGGACCCAAAACCGGGGAGGAGGGGGGGGGAGAGAGAGAGAGAGAGAGACAGAGAGAGAGAGAGGAGAGAGACTCAGAGAGAGAGAGAGAGAGAGAGAGAGAGAGAGAAGAGAGAGAAGAGAGAGAGGGGAGAGAGAGAGAAGAGAGAGAGAGAGAGAGAGAAATAATGATAATAATAACAGTTACAATAATAATAATAATAATGATGGTAACTACAGTAATAGTGATAGTAATGATGATAATGATAATAACAACAATAACGTAAAAGATAATAATAATGCTAATCATACTAATATTAATAATGAAAACGATAATGAATATAGGTGTCTTGCACTGACGTCACAACCTAGCATCTTCAAGCCAAATGCCGCCGTCTTCAAGCCAAATGCCGCCCGTCGGAGCGAGCTGGAGGACCAACAAACTCCACTTGCCGCCCGTATTTGCCAGCTTATGGTAATTTTCCCCTACCAAATATATGTTTATCAGTATAAAAGATATACTGTTGTCTTCGGAAATGTTTGTTCTATAATATTATCAGATAAAGAACCGTAAAACACACTAAAGAAAGGCCATTATGAGGCTCTCAAGAAATATGCATGAACTTAATATTCACCAGCGCCAGCTCCCATTTAATATTTTGCTCGAAACATTTTACATGGGGAAATCAATAGAAGCGGAATTTTCCCATTAGCTTTCCCTTGATATATTTCGTTATCTTGATAAATGAATTGAACCATTGCATAAATTAGCGTTAACTAATAAAAAAACACCATCAATCGGGAAAGGGTTTCGGATCGTCGACTAAACGGGGCTACCCCACGGTTCTTCCAGTGAGGAGGGTGTGCTGGACCACCCAGATGGACTAAAAAATAAGACCATCTTTGGGCACTGATAACTCACTATTGAGCCCAATGGCCATCCAGCTCCAGTTATGGGTGAAATAGTGGGAAAGGCCTGGGGTAATTCCCTACATGGGTTCTGCGTCCCTGGCCACGGGTGAGCAGTAAGGCCAACCCCGGACATAGATTGGTTGGGGGGGGGGTTTGCAACCCCTCCCTGAAAAAAACTAAACTAGCTACAAACATGTTAAGAGGTAGAGGCCGGGGCGCGGTAATCGCCCCCGACCCGGTTTTGCCAGGGGGCCCGACCTTTCAGACCCCTCCTATGCCGATGCAGGGGAGGGGTCTGCCTATGACGAGTTGCGGGGCAAAGCCCTCGGGAACCCCCGCACTCTAAAATCAAGTGGTAGGGCCCCCTAGCCCAACTTTTTCTTATGGAGGGGCCGGGGCAGTGCAGAGGCGGCGCCTGCCCGTCGAATCACTCCTGGGATCAACCTGCGGAGGGTTTCTTCGTTTTGGGCTCGTGGAACGTTCTG
Source organism: Chionoecetes opilio (assembly GCA_016584305.1). Classification (NCBI taxonomy): domain Eukaryota; kingdom Metazoa; phylum Arthropoda; class Malacostraca; order Decapoda; family Majidae; genus Chionoecetes; species Chionoecetes opilio. The sequence continues at coordinate 301,276 of JACEEZ010000170.1, read as the reverse complement.
AGCCTCTCAGACGATCATCGACTATCTCTCCTCTCGGGCGAGCTCAGTAGGTTTAGGGTGGATATAGTGGGACTCTCTGAGACGAGGAGGCCTGGCAGTGGCGAGACTAGCATGGGGGTTACACCTACTACTGGTCCGGCATGAGCAATGGTCACCGTGAACGGGGAGTAGCTATAGGCATCTCCAGCAAACTGCAGCCGTCAGTTGTTGAGGTTACCCCGGTTGATGAGCGTATAATGCGGGTGAGGATGAAACACACTCTGGGTTTCATGTCTCTTGTTGCAGTGTACGCCCCTACCGAGATGCATAAAACTGATGAGAAGGAGATGTTCTACGCCAAACTCGACTCTGTATTAGACCAGTGTCCTCCTCGGGACACACTCTTTGTCTGGGCGACTTCAATGCTACTACTGGCCTGTGAGAGATGGCTACGAGTTATGTTTTGGGTTCCCCCATGGCTCCGGTACCAGAAACCCAACATTTCTCTGTTTCTGAACTTTGCAAGGTCCAGAAGGTTGAGAATTGCAGGTTTTTGGTATCAGAGACCAGAGCTGCACCGCTGGACATGGTATAGTAATGCCGGAGGGGTAGAAAAGGAGATCGACCACATCCTCGTTAGCACTCGTTGGAGGATCCTCCAGAACTGCAGGGTTTACCAGATGCTGAGTTCTTGGAACAGATCACAGACTTGTTGTTGCTACATTTAAAGCTTCATGTAAAAGTCCAGAAGAATCTCAAGAGGTAACCATACTGTGTTTCATCTTGAGAAACTGAAGTGACTTGACATGTGCTCATGGTATGCGGTGGCAGTCTCAAATCGGTTTGATGTGCTCGGTGCTCTCGGGGGACCCGGTAGAACTATGGATACCTTCAAACGTGAAACTCTACAGGCTGCCAAGGAGTGTATTGGGGAGCGCCCGAGGTCAAGGCGTGGTTTTGTCTCGACGGAAAACGCTGGAAAAAATCGAGGAGAGTCGCGCTGCCAGGCTGGCTGGGAACCGGGACCAGCACAGGGCTCTGTCACGCCGGACTAGAACCCTCCTGGGGAAGAGACAAGGAGAGGTATGTCAGGAGTCCCCGCTGGAGATGTCGAGGGCCATTTGAACGCTAATGACCTCCGACCCGCCTACCGAGCCCTGAAGAAGCTCCGTTTCCCAAATCTCCTTCTCGGGCGAGTGCTATTTTGAACAGCAGATGGGCGCCTCGTGTCGGACATGGGTGGGCAGATGGCTCGTTGGGCTGAGTACTTTGCGCAGTTGTTCACGGTGGACCCTCCAACTGAGCAGCTTCACACCACTGGGTTACAGGCAGTGGATGCCGATCCTCCCATTGACGAAACCGCACCCTCTCTTGACGAAGTCAGGAGGCTGTAGCAAAAATTGAGGGTGGAAAGGCAGCTGGTGTTTGTAATTCAGTGCGGAGTTCCTCAAAGCTGGGGGTGAGGCCATGATCCACGGGTTTCATGCTGTCCTCACTGCCGTGTGGCAATCAGGTCCCCTCCTCCTGACTGGAAAAGGGGGCTGGTCGTCCCCATTCTGGAAAGGGAAAGGGGGGGCCGTCAGGACTGCAACAATTACCGCGGTATTACACTGCTCAGCGTACAGGCCCAAAGGGGCTTGCCCTCTATTGCTGACACGGATTCGCAGCCATCTGGTGAAGCATCAGAGACCCCAGCAGTCTGGGTTCACCGCCTGGTAAGTCAACAACGGACCGTATCCTAGCGTTTCGTGTCCTGGTGGAAAAGCCGACGTGAGTTTCGACAGGGGATTCTTGCAGCCTATGTTGATCTCAAGAAGGCGTTTGACTCAGTGCATCGTGAGTCCACTTTGGGATCTTCTGCGACTTCGAGGGATTCCTGTAAGGACTATTGGTTTTTTTTAACTGGTCTGTATTCTGGGGCTGAGAGGCTGTGAAGTGTGGGGCAGGTGTATCCAGCTTCTTTCCTGTGAATAAGGAGTGAGGCAAGGGTGCGTCCTTGCCCCATCACTTTTCAACGGGTTGTATGGACTGGGTATTGGACAAGGTTGTAGATCAAAGGGATTGCGGAGCATCCGTCGGCAACACAAAGATCCCCTGATCTTGTTTTTTCCGATGATGCAGTAATCTTTGCTGGGGTCGTTGGAGGTCCCGGTGAAAGGCTCTCGAGGCGCTGCACGAAGAGGCAAAGCCTTTGGACTTGAGGTCTCCTGGCTCAAGGGCCAAGGTCCAGGTGTTTGGAGACTTACTAGATGAAGCAGTACAGTCTGTTCATGCGTGTGGCGAGGATATTGAATCTTTGGGAAAACTTTACATACCTTGGTAGTGCAGTCCATAATGACGGCGGGTCACGTCAAGAAGTCTTACGGCGGATTTGGGCATAGCCCACGGTGTTATGGACTCGCTCAGCGGGAGTATTTTGGCGTTGTGTACCGTTGGCAGAAGGACAAAGATCCGGGTCTTCAAGTCGCTTGTGATCCCTGTCTTACTCTAGGTTGTGAGACATGGAAACTAAATAGTGACTTGAAGAGACGAAGACGCCCTTTGGTAATAAGTGTCTTCGCAGAAACATGGGGTTCGCTGGGATGATTACGTGTCAAATCAGCGATTGCACCGTGAGGCTGAATCGAGGCCTATTACCTGCATAGCCCGTCAGCGCCAACTTCGGCTATATGGGCATGTGGCACGCTACCCTGAAACCGATCCTTCCATCGGGTTTTTTATCTGTAAGAGACAACCGGGGTGGAGGGCCAAGGGGGCGCCCACAAGCCTCGTGGCTGGGGCAAGTTGATGTTTTCTTGTCGAGAGCTGCTTGGTATGGGAAAAGAAGCCTGCATGGGAACTCGCGCGTGGTGACCCCCGGGAGTGGGCGTCGTAGGGTGGGCGAGGCGACGCGCCCCCGGCGTATGCCCCAAAGATTGATTGATTGGGAAACGGGAAAAATTACCCGATTTCATGATGTTATTTATTTAGTTAACGCAATTTATGCATGCTTCTAATTCTTTATCAGATAACGAAAATATATCAATGGAAAGCTAATGAAATTCCGCTTCTCTTGATATTGTCCAGTAAAACGTTTTCGAAACAAAAATATTAAATGGGAGCTGGAGTTGGTGAATGCATATTTTTGCGGGTCTCATATGGCCCTTCTTTAGTGTGTTTTACGGTTTTTTATTTGATAATATTTAGAACAAACATTTCCAAAAGATAACAGTATATCTTTTATACTGATAAACATATATTTGGTAGGGGAAAAATACCATAAGCTGGCAAACACGGGCGGCAAGTGGAGTTTGTTGGTCCTCCAGCTCGCATTTCCCGTGCCTGTCGCAGCCACAACAAGGGCTGTGACGTCACGTGCAAGACACCTATAATAGTATACTCTCTGTCATACCAAAAAAATATATGCTCCTCCCCCAACCAGTACACGGTGGAGCCTACAGCTTTCCTTACTTAATGCTAATTGGCTGACAAAATTCGCCAAAAGGACGTACAAAACACTGATAGCCATACTAAATTCGCCTTTATCGTCCGCTAGACGGAAAGCTTTTGAAATCCCATGAGAAAAACTCCCTTTTCACACCTGGACTCAAAGTCTTCCATCATCCACCTGATGTGATTAGAAGCAGACTGGTGGCCAGACTGCCAGACACACACACACACACACACACACAACACACACACACACACACACACACACACACACACACACACACACACACACATTTACACATACACACACACACGCACGCACACACACATGCACACACACACGCATGCACACACACACGCACGCTCACACACACACACACACACACACACACACACAAAACCCCACACACACACACACACACACACACACACCACACTTACACATACGCATAAACACACGCACGATACAATAGTTAATTTATGATAGATGAGTCATTTGAATATGTATTATGACGATGATATAAGAACAATAATAATAAAAAATAATAAAAAAGTACTAAAATTATAGAAAATGTGTAACATTAATTGAATAACTTATATTATGATAAGTATTAGTGTTTGTGTGTGTGTGTGTGTGTGTGTGTGTGTGTGTGTGTGTGTGTGTGTGTGTGTGTGTGTGTGTGTGTATTCATCTAGTTGTATTCTACAGGGCCAGAGCAACGCTCGTATGGCCCCGTCTCCATATCAACATTTTTTTTATCATTCATCCTTAGTGGTTAGTGTAGGCCGAAGCCACCACCCCGGGAGGGGGGTCACAAACCCCCGGCTGACACCCGGTACCCATTCACTGCTGGGTGGACACGGGCTGGGGTTTTAAGGAAACAGCCCATATGTTTCCGCTCCGCCCGGGGATCGAACCCGGGACTTCTCGGTTGTGAACCGAGCGTGCTAACCACTACACTACGGAGTACCTCTCGGTGTGTGTGTGTGTGTGTGTGTGTGTGTGTGTGTGTGTGTGTGTGTTCATCTACGACTCTACATAGTTGTATTTTACAGGGCCTGAGCCAAAGTAACAAATACCAAGTAAACCCACTTCGTATATGAAAAAAAATCGTCCCACGCGGGAGGCAACTCAGGTCAGATAGTGACGTAGGCGGAGGCCGGAGAGTCCAGTGAGGTTAGTTACTTGGCTGACCCGGACGAGAGCGGTTGGAGTCTCTCTCTCTCTCTCTCTCTCTCTCTCTCTCTCTCTTCTCTCTCTCTCTCCTCCCGAGTCTCCTCTCTCTCTCTCTCTCTCTCTCTCTCTCTCTCTCTCTCTCTCTCTCTTCTTTTTTCTCTTTTTTTTTAAACATACATATAACTAAAGCCCAAAGATGCACTGTCGTGTGCTACCTATCTTAAGGGCAATTTACAAATAAATATAAAGACCTAAAAACTAAAAGCTAACATTATATACATATATGCATCATTAAACTGTTTGTTGAGGCACTGTTGCTGTCACTAGTGTCACAGTATCACTAGCCTCAGCGGGGTGGGCTTCAACAGTCTCCACCGATTGGCCGCCAACTTTACACTTTGTGTGTTCATCTCCTGGGTGTGAGGGACAGCGGCCGTGAAAATGTTCCACATCCTGGAGACGCGGCCCACAAAGGTGCGTTGGTGCTGGCTGGCACGGGAATGCGGCACCTCCACTGCATCACCACTGGTAAGCACCGTTCTCGTGTTTCGCGTGGCGACTCTCGGAGGCTGTCGTAACCCAGCCAGGTGTGGCACTCCCTGCACCTGAGCCTTGTGGACATCCCTGCGGTGTTCCAGTGAGTCGAGAGGACTCACCGGCTCGAACTGGGCTGGTGGGTCTGGGGGGTCTGGGGGATCTGTAGCATCCACCAGTCGCAGGGCTCGACGCTGGATGCTGTCCAGCCTCCGAGTGTGCGAGGCTGCACACGACATCCAGGAGAGGGCGGTGTACTCTAAGTAAGGCCGTATCTGGGCCTTGTAGAGCAAGAGCTTCCCTCCGCTGTCGAGAAAGCTTGCTACCCTTCGCAGTGCAGAGACCCTGTGAGAGGCCTTTTTTGCAATGTGTTTCATGTGACCGTCAAACCTTAGCTCTCGGTCCACCTCTACTCCCAGAACCTTGACGGCTTCCTGGAGTGGGAGAGGAACGCCACCAAACCGCAGCCTCCCTTCCACTGCTGGCCCGGCAACGGGGGACCGAGAAACCACCATTGCCTGTGTCTTCTCCGGAGCAAAGTTCACCTGCCAACGTGTACCCCACTCCTGTATAACATTCAGCTGCTGATTGACCTCATCAGCAGCACGCCCACTGTCATGTCGCGGGTAGGAGCAGGAGAGAGTACAGTCATCAGCGTAAGCCGAGACTGCTGGCAGCTGCTGGAGAAGATCGTCCACGTAGATGTTCCACAGGACTGGCCCCAGCACAGAGCCCTGTGGGACTGATGCTTCCACTCTCTCTCTCTCTCTCTCTCTCTCTCTCTCTCTCTCTCTCTCTCTCTCTCTCTCTCTCTCTCTCTCTCTCTCTCTCTCTCTCTCTCTCTCTCATATTCATATATATTCACGATAATATTCACGATAATATCACATACTGGCTATGATGTGTATGTATGTAGGCTACATATCTATACTGTGAGAGATGGCTACGAGTTATGTGTTGGTCCCCATGGCTCCGGTACCAGAAACACCAACAGTTCTCTGCTTCTGAACTTTGCAAGATCCAGAAGGTTGAGAATTGCAGGTTCTTGGTATCAGAGGCCAGAGCTGCACCGCTGGACATGGTATAGTAATGCCGGAGGGGTAGCTAAGGAGATCGACCACATCCTCGTTAGTACTCGTTGGAGGATCCTCCAGAAC
>JACEEZ010000170.1:262500-287500 GCA_016584305.1 Chionoecetes opilio | reverse complement strand
AGTTTTGGTGCTGTTAGATGCTTGTTCAAGACATTTCGTGAAGCATATGCGTGACCAAATCAAGGTATAGGTGCACACGGTCAGGTGACGCGGTCATATCGCTAGGTAGAACCTGTAATAACTTTTTTAACTGACTTAGTGTATTCTGATTTCTTACAAGGAAGGAAATTTCGGAGAGCCCCCTGGTTGCGCCACTGCCTCCATACAAGCCCAAACGCCAGGCGTACACTCAAAGATACACTGATAAATGGGAAAGTGACCCCAAATTTTTAAGTTGGCTGATATGAAGGGGTAAAGGCCCTCTGTATTTCCATTGCAAATTGTGCAATTCTGACGTAAAAACTGATATAAAGGCGACAGGGAAATACAGGGCTAAACAGGGAAATGTTTGAGGTGAATATAGGGAAATTTTGGCAGCTAGATCTGGCAGCACTGGGCAAGTCGTCAGTGTGTCTTTGACTATTGGCCAGAGAGGTCATGGTCCGTGTGCCTTCCAAGGATTAAACCCACAAATCTACTACGAGTTTCCTTCCCCCTACTGGAAGAGACATTGGGAGGTCCTAGGGAGGCTGGCACATCATGGTGATAACGGTTACCAGACTCCAAGTCTTCGAAGAGCCTCTACAAGAGGAAATATCGCAAGAAGGAAAAGCCGGTTGGCGGGAAAGCCATAGCTGTTTTTGGCCGCTCTCAACCGTTTTCTGCTAATCTATGAAATTAAAAATCCATGAAAGAAATATGCATGAACTTAAACTTTTCGCCATTTAATATTTTGTGAAAAAACTTTTTACATGGAGAATATCAATAGAAGCGGAATTTAATTAGCTTTCCATTGATATATTTCCTTTTCTGATAAATGAATAAGAACCATGCATAAATTAGCGTTAACTAAATAAATAACATCATGAAATCGGGTAATTTACCCGATTTCATGGTGTTATTTATTTAGTTAACGCTAATTTATGCATAGTTCTTATTCATTTATCAGAAAAGGAAATATATCAATGGAAAGCTAATTAAATTCCGCTTCCATTGATATTCTCCATGTAAAAAGTTTTTGCACAAAATATTAAATAGCGAAAAGTTTAGGTACATGCATATTTCTTGAAAGTCTCATAATGGCATTTTTTTAGTGTATTTTACGATTTTTTATTTGATAATATTATAGAACAAACATTTCCGAAGATAACAGTATATATTTTATACTGATAAACATATATTAGGTAGGAAATTACCCGATTTCATGATTTTTTATATTTAGTTAACGCTAATTTATGCATGCCGCTAATTCATTTATCACTAAACGAAATATATCAATGAAAGTAATGTATAACTCCGTCTATCGGATATCTCCATGAAAAATGTTTGCGAGCAAATATTAAAGGCGAAGAGTTTAAATTAATGCATATTTCTTGAAAGTCTCAATAATTGCCACTTTCTTGTGTGTTTACGGTTTTTTATTTGATATTAATAAAACAAACATTCCGAAGATAACAGTATATTTTTATACTGATAAAACATTATATTAGGTAGGTAAACTTGTAGGGAGCGGAGCGGGTTGCATCCTTTATGGTGTGGACGTCACGGGCGATCCCACCAGCCTGTCTTCGGTGGTCTCGGGTGATTTTCTTGTGCCAAAACAGGTGGTGACGTAAGAGCAACTTGCTTTGTGATTCGTGCTTCAAGTGACGTCACGGCGTTATTGAGACGTTCGTTGAGTGGCTAGAAAATACGTCACGGTCTCAGGAGCAATAGTACTGTGCTCCGGGCACCAGGGAATTTTCGCGGGTTTAAAGCATTTTGGTTGAGTGGCTGAAATTGTGAGGGAAGAAGGAGGAGAGTTACCATATCTTGCCAGGGAGTGAGAAAGTGTTCAGTTGCCAGACTCGTGAGATGAGGCACGGGGTGGCAAGGTAATGAGTGATAAATCATATCCACATGGTAACATAATAGTACTGTGTAGAAGTTCAGTATTTGTGATCAGGTATAAGTGAAAAGCGTGAAGTAAATTTCTTAAACTATACTGATGGTTGTGTTTTGCCACAGTACCCTTAGAAAAGTTCGTTTTCAATAGAGAGTGGGGTACATTTTTGTTCAAATTCTAAGTTTTGTTCAGTTAGCCTGACAACTCATAACGTAGTGTTTTCGTCACACAGGTTTTCTGTGATGTGAGGTGAGGGGTAATTTCTAGTTATCTGTGAGTGTTATTGTTCATGAAAAAGTGTTAGGTTGTAAAAGTTGTCCACAGTTAAGTTGTAATGAGCGCGTTCAGGTTGTTGTAAGTGAAATTGGGGTTGTCAGTGGTGTAAGGTGGACCTCAGTGTAGTTAGGGAGGTCATTTATTTAATTGTAAATAGCAAAATGTAGTTGAGGATGGCTCATAACGTTATTACTCATTATATATGTCGTCGAGGAAGAGGTTGAAGTTAGTATTACTGTATAGTCCACAAGTGAGTAGTGATGGCAGGTTGAGAGGTCAGGCACGTAGCTGCTAATATAGCTTCAGAAGCTATGGAGGTTTTAAATCTGGATTCATGGGTTAAAAAGTGGTCAGGCTTGTCAGTAGAGAGATTTAAAAGATTCTAGCATTTTCAGTATGATATCACCTTGTTGACTCCACAAGAAGCGTCGTATCGTTTCATCTCTGATTAAGCCAGGGGATAACCTTCTAGAAGTGTCTACTGAAATTACTAAGCGGCTACGTGAAATGCCTAAAAATTCACATTTCACAAAATGAGTTCCCGTTAGCGACGGTGTCAAGGGAGACAGTGCTATTGCTCTTGGAGTGGACAACAGGTGCTTTCATGTAATATTCTTAGTGAGTGTGCTTATGTAAACTTAAAACAAGTCATATCATTTTCCCTGGTACCTTCTACAGCCACTCTACAAGTTGTTCAAGGTCGTCACACTAGAGGTGATGGGCACTGTGACCCTTCCTCTATGCTTACTCCTAATCTAAAGTTTAAACATACAGTTTATAGTAACACAAGTTTGTTTTAAAAAATGTGATGAGTCTTGGGGTTTAGAATCACTTGGCTTACCATCACATGAGTATTTCCACAGCACCAAGAATCTCATTAGAGCGTTCTCTTCCCCGCAATGACAAGTCCAGCTCCATTGTTTAATGAACCTATGCCTTTGTTCCAAACATGCCAGCAAGCGTTTATGCTAGTATAGGCCATGACCTGCTTTACTAGTGGGGGAGAAACGAACCCGTTCCGGTTTCCCTAAAGGTTCGTTGGTGTCCGCTGTTGTCGTGGGAGGACAAATAGTGGCTCATTAGTTCGTGTCGACTCGTTATGAGAGTACACCGATACTCTTGTCGACAGTTATTAGTGTCTTTGCCCGGACAATCCATTTGTTCTGTTCGACTCGTATGAGGAGTACACCGATGCTACTGTCGGCCAGTTATTTAATGTTGTGGCCGACAATCCATTTGTCTGTTCGACTCGTTAGGAGGAGTACAAATACTCTTGTCGACAGTTAATAGTGTTTTTGGCCGACACTCAAATTTGTCTGTTCGACTCGTTAGGAAGTGTACAAGAAGATACTCTTGTCGACAGGTAGTTAGTGTTGGCCGACACTCCATTTGTCTGTTCGACTCGTAGGAGTGTACAGATACTCTTGTCGACAGTAGTTAGTGTTTTTTGTCCGACAACTCATTGTTTGTTTCGAATCATTATAAGAGTACAGGATGCTCTTGTCGAGGCAGTTATTAGTGGTCTTCGTCCTACACTATTATATTTCGTGTCTTTGTCCGACACTATTATAGCGAAGCAGTTGCACAAATGTTACCGGCACAACCTTAGGAAGTAACAGACAAAATCACGCATAACATTTTGATCACACCTGTGATGCACAGCCCTCGTATTGTACCTTCTTATCGTATGCCTCATAGCCAAAGAAGCTGTCGTAGAGGGCATGGTAAACGGACATGTTGGATGAAGGATATACAGGAGTCTTATTCTCCTTGAACTCATCCTTGTTATTGGTGAAGAAAAGTGATGGTACTTATCGGCCGTGCTCGACTTCAGGAAAATTTAACAATTTAACTGTTACCGGATCACTATCCACTCCTGTTTTGAGAGACCCTTTGCAGTCTATAGGAAGAAGATAATACAGTTTTTCCAGTTTGGGACCTTCAAGTCTGGTTCTGCAGATTCCGGGTAGAAGAGAAATCTCGGGAAATAACGCCTTCTCAACAAAATAATGTCATTATGAATGGCTGAGATGTCCTATGGAGTCTTGAGGAAACTCACCTTTACTTGCCAACGTCTAGTAAACAACTTGTTCACGGCATCATAGGTGATGGTTTGTTAGTCGACATGGGACGACCTCATACTAGTCTCCAAAGACTTATCCGTCACTTTTGAGAAACTTGCCCTGTGTTTATCAGAAAACTTACTGAGGCTGGCCTTAAACTTAACGTGCGCAAATACAGTTTTCTAAAGTCACGCATTGACTTTTAGGCCATGCTGTCGACAAGGATGAATCCACACGTTGGATTGTAAAATCAAAAGCCGTCAAGAATTGCCCAACCCCTACCCACCACTGAAAAGGTACGGTTCTTGGCCCTTTTTTTTCGGGTTGTCGGGGTGTACTATCGTGCCTTTGAGAACTATGCTTCATATTGCTAGTCCTCTGACACGACTCTTGAAAAAGAATGTTATCCTTTCGCGGAATGGTCCCCAAACAACAAAGTTTTGGTGATATCTTTGAAAACAGGCACTTACACATGGCGCCAATTCTTACATTCCTCTGACTACCATATGCCTTTCACTCTTGTGACAGATGCTTCGGCACTAGGCGTGGGAAAAGCGGTTTTGATGCAAACAGTTGGAGGGAAAACGCCCTCATGTTGTTGCATATGCCAGTAGAGTGCTTAATGATGTAGAGTCACGGTAATCAGTAACTCACGCTTGAAGCTCTTGTGTGGTTGTGGGCTTCTTAAGCACTTTAAGGAAATTATCTATGGTTATTCCCTTACAGTTCACCCCGGATCACACTGCGTGATGATCTCTTAAAGGGAAAACTTTTGTGGCCGTGTTGGGCCCGGCCGGTTCATCACCATTCAGGAATTTGATCCTACTATCAAATATATACCTGGAAATAAAAAATCAGTGCAGACGCACTTTCCGCAACATTCAGTCAGCAGTGCTCTCAGACATTCAAAATTTCTCTCTACAAGACTTATCGAATGCTCACGCCAAGATCCTGTGTGGTCGAAAGTGATTTATGCACTAGAGTCTGGAGATGAATCTTTATTGCCTAAATTGTCAGTTCCACTTTTACAGTTTTCAATAGTTTGAATGTTCTTTGTCGTAAGGTCACTATGGACGAGGAACAAGGTTACTCAACTAGTTATTCCTACCAGTTCTAGTGGAAAAACTGCTTTAAAAAAATTCATTCAACGACATGCTAAAGAGGACATCCAGGTAGAGACAGAACCTTGTCCGCTTGCACGTCGTAAGTTTTATTGGCCTACCATTGCGCCATCGATGCAGAGAAACCATGTAACCAATTGTCGTTATGTGCACAACAAGGGTAAATACGAAAACTGCTTCCTATCCTTGAAATATCTTTACCTGAGTCGTCCTTTGACACCGTAGGCCATCGACTTATTGCAGCTTAGTCGAAGTATCAAGGCGTCACCATATGTACTAGTATGTGTTAGATCACTTCACACGTTTTTGTGATTCTAGTTCCCTTGCCTAAAAAGTTCTGCTATAAAAAACCCCCCCGGTTGTCAGACTCTAGTTCAAAGTTTAATTTGCCCTACACAACTCCTAGAGGCTGATTTCAGATAATGGCCCTGAATTTGCATAATCAAAGTCTTAATAACATCTGTGAGCAGTTCAAAATTAAGCAACTTTCATTACGTTATCAACACGCGAGCAATGGTTAGTTTAGAGAGGACTAATAAGAAGATTTCTGATGTCTTCGCCATATGCTGGCGAGTTCATGATCTGGGGAAGACGGTACTCATGTAGCGGCTTCGATAAATGAGTTCAGTAAAACTTCCCATCTACAGGAAAGACTACATTCATTTTGTATGGTGTCGACAAGCGGAATACCTTATGATGTGCTTTTGCAATCTCCTGCCCTGTCTACTCAGTGGCGATTATGCTAAAATCAACGAAGATCCTTTCAGATCATCACAGATCAGTTCGAGGGAAAACTTAAGGGCTTCTAGTCAGGAAGATGATGCGTAGACAGCATAGTAAGGCTTGTCCTGTTGCAATTTCCGTAGGTGATTTTGTCATGAAACGTTCTCCTGAACGCCAAAATAAAGGTGTGTTTAAAATTTCAGGACCTTACTGGTCACAAGTAAAAATTCAGGGAAATAAATTCATACTTCTTGATCAAAATCATAATACTACAGGACGTAGTACATTGCTGATAGGATAAAGAGAGTCAAGGCTGACTCTCATGCACTGACCCAAGCCCACAACTTTAGGTCAACATGCCTTAATGTTCTCTTGTTTTCTTGTTAGCATATGATTAGTTAGTACAATACTATTTTTGCTAGTATTCTATTTTTAAGTTACATTTATATCTGTATATGTATTTGGATGATGAAAACCTTGGTTCCTTGGGCGGCCACGCAGAATGATGTCTGGAGGACACCGTGACGGTGTGACGGAGCGATGTGCCTGGTGGGTTATTAAGCACATATTGTAAAACATAATGTGTCGACTTATCTATAGGGACCTTATTAAAGAACAGTAACCTTATGTTAAACCTAGGTTAGTAAACTCAAGCGTTAAAAGGCCTTGGCGGGCGGGCGTTCCCGCCAGGACGGCAAGTCGTCAGTGTGTCTTCGACCATGGCCAGAGCGGTCATGGTCCGTGTGCCTTTCCAAGATTAAACCCCACATATCTAACTGACGAGTTTCTTCCCCCTACTGAAGAGACATTGGGAGGTCCTAGGGAGGCTGGCACACACACACACACCAAAACACACACATACTGTACACCACACCACACACCACACACAGAAGGGAGCTCCGTAGTGTAGGGGTTACACATCCGGCTCACACCGAGAAGACCCGAGGTTCGATCGCCGGGCGGAGCGAAGACCAGAGGGTGGTCTTCTTAAAAGCCGAGCCCCTGTCCACCCAGCATGAAATGGGTACCGGGTGTAGCCGGGGTTTGTGACCGCCTCCGGGGTTAGTGGCTTCGGCCAAAACACTAAGAACTAGGAGAATGATAAATAAAGGTTGATATGGAGCGGGGGCCATACGAGCGTTCGCTCAGCCTTTAAATACAACTAGATGAATACACACACACACACACACACACACACACACACACCACACACACACACACACACACACCACACTAATTACTTATCAGGAATATAAGTTATTCAATTAAGTTACACATATTCTATAATTTTAGTACCTTTTTATCTTTTTTATTATCATTTGCTTATATCATCGTCAATAATAGATATTCAAATGACTCAGCTATCATTAATGACTATTGAATGTATTATTAAATATTATTAGTAGTAATATATTATTACTATCATTATTGTTATTATTATATATCAATATTTATCATCATCATACTAATATTATATGCATTATCGTTTTCATTATAATATTTGTTCATTAGCATTCTTATCTTTTACGCTATTGTTGTTATTATTATCATCCATCTATTACTGTCACTATTATTATAGTTACCCATCATTATTATTATTATTGTAACTTGTTTTATTCATTATTACGGAATTTATTTCATTTGCATTATCATCTCTATTATTATATCAATTGTTTTATTATCATGAATGAAATATCATTATTGCTGCTATTCATATTAATGGATTTTCATCATCTCATCATTATCATCATTTTCATGTATGTGTGTGTGTGTATTTGTTGTGTGTGTGTGTGTGTGTGTGTGTGTGTGTGTGTGTGTGTGTGTGTGTGTGCGTTTGCGCGCGAGAAAAAGTGAGCGAAGGGGGGAGAGAGAGAGAGAGAGAGAGAGAGAGAGAGAGAGGAGAGAGGAGAGAGAGTCCTTATAGGACTGGACAACAAAGCAACTCTCTCTCTCTCTCTCTTCCCTCTCTCATCGCTCTCATGCAGTAGACAACACAGGAGGGGCCCGCAGGGCATGTAGTTCGTTACGGTACGGTACGAAATGACGGTACGGTACGGTAATTTTAGGGCTAAAAGTACGGTTCGATATTACGGTTCGATATATTTCTTCAAGTTCGGTACGGTACGAAAGTTCGATTTTTATTTCCGTACTTATATCGAACCATTTTCGTACCCAACAGTATGGATGGTAGGCTACCATCCATACTGTAATATCTATCTTAATGTATATCTATCTGTAAAAATCACTTGACTTCACCCAGCTCAGGGACCAGGAGTTAGGACTCAAGGAGCGAGAGTTTGACGCCCATTAACACGACCGTTTGACCTAATTACCATGGGGGAAATTTTTCATCCAGCGCCTGGATGTTGACCTGGGGTCCTGTCATTCCTGGGATAATGATTAATAGTCAACAGGCCATGTGTTTTATTCCTCTCTACCTTAATATATATATATATATATATATATATATATATATATATATATATTATTTATATATAGAGAGAGAGAGAGGAGAGAGAGAGAGAGAGAGAGAGAGAGAGAGAGAGATAGATAGATAATAGATAGATAGATAGATAGATAGATTAATCACCTCACTTCAACCTCGTCATGGTCACTGGTGATGGAAGAGTGAGTGAGTGAGGGCGTGAGTAGGTGAGGGCGTGGGTGGATTCGTGAATAAGTAAGTGAGTGAGGGGTGTGGGTGTGTGAAGGAGTGAGTTGAGTAAGGGAGTGAGTGGGTTGGAGGGATGTTGAAGAAATGAGTGAGGGCGTGGATGGGTCAGTGAGTAAGAGAGTGAGGGCGTGGGTGGGTGGGTAGGTGAATGATTGAGTGAGGGCGTGGCGTGGGTGGATGGGTGGATAGGGGAGTGAGAGTGAGCGAGATTTTGACCCCATAATTAACACCACCGTGTGCCTTCATAAGCTAGGGAGAATTTCTGCCCAGCTGCCTGGGTGTGGACGTGGCATGGGGATAATCCCTCAGCCTCCTCAGGTCAAGGAGATAAGTAAGGTGGCGTGGGATTGAAGGAAGATATTGTTGATGCCATCATGCTTTTACGATGCAATACATAAAATAAATGCACCCTAATTCAGGTATATATATATATATAATATATATATATATATATATATATATATATATATATATATATATATATATATATATAATATGTTAATGATTTGCAAGTCTCGGGTATAGGAGGTAACTATGAAATGTATGTATCATATAGAGATAAATGGGTAGAAGTTACTATGTGTTTGTATGTACCTGTAAAAGTATGTGTATATTGATCAGAATGGAAAATGATTAGTAATTTTGTCAATTATTGATTTTGTTTATGACAGTCAAATGTTTTTTGGGTACGAAAAATAGTTCGGAATTACGGTACGGAAATTAATCGTACTAGTACGGTACGATGCAAATAGTTAGGTACGGAACGGAATTGCGGTACTGTATTTATCTAGGGTACGAATTACGAAAAATATTACCCTACCATACCGTACTACATGCCCTGGGAGGGGGTCTTGAAAGGAGGGAGGGGGAAGAGATCGCAACGAAAGCACGATCAATATACAAAAAAAGAGGAATTAGAGAGGAGAGAGAGAGAGAGAGAGAGAGAGAGAGAGAGAGAGAGAGAGAGAGAGGGTTATCACTATAACTGTCCAAGATAAAGAAAATTGTGGAAACACTGAGGCAAAGTATCCGTAGGCAAAGTGTCCGTAGGCAAATTTTCCGTAGGCAAATTGTCCGGTAGGCAAAATGCGGTAGGGGAAACTGTCCCCTAGACAAATTGTCCGTGGCAAATTGTCCGTAGCAAAATGTCCTAGGGAACGGTCCGGGGGACCGGTGTTTGGTTTTTTCTTGTTTTTCTGTGTTGTGTTCTGTGTTGTATTGAATGTGCGTGGATTGGTCCGTATGTTTGTGTGTGTGTGTTGTGTATATGACGTGCGGGGATGTGTGAGTCCGTTGTGTTGTATAATTGTGTGTTGATGATGTGCGGGTGTGCGATCCGTAGGGGGTGTGGGGTGTGGTGTGTGTGTATGTTGGGTATTTTATAGTGTGTGGGGTATATAAGTTATGTTGTGTGTGGTTATGATGTGCTGGATGTGTGATTCGTGTTTGTTGGTGTTTTGTGTTGTGGCGCCCCCCCTTCCTCGCCTCCAGGGGGCTTTCAATCGCTTTTCCTAATTTGGGGAAAAAAAGGGCCCCCTGACTCGTCCCGCCTCACAACACATTTTATAGACTATAAACACTTAGACTATAAACCTTAAAACCCATAAACTCCCCCTATATATATATATTTTTATAACTATAACACACTATATACCATAAGTACCATCATACCACCACCAACACTACAAATTTTCACTACTACCAATTACCCCACTATTTCTACCGTCACCACTATTTTCAAAATTTCCCCACAAACGTCTCCAACTATTTTCATCAAAAATCATTAAGCTCCAATACTGTGTGTTGTGGGTTATATGTGTTGTGGCGTGTGATTTTTTTTTTTTTCCCTTCCCTTTTTCTGTTATAATTTTATATAATAATTTATTATATATATATATATAATATTTATTATAAAAATAATTTATATTTTTAATAAATAAAATATATATATATAAAAATTTATATATAATATTTTTTATATAATTAAAAAAAATTTTTAATATATATTATATATATATATTATTATAATAAAATAAAATATATAATATATATATATATAAATTGTATATATATATTTTTATTAATAAATATTTATATATATATATATATATATTTAATTATTATAATTTAATTTTTCTTCGTCTCTCTCTCCCCCCTCCCCCCGGTTTTTGGGGGCCTATCTGACTCGTGGCCATTTTTTGATTGGGTCCAAAATTTACTCGTGGCCCCCAGCCGTTTTTTGGGCCTTAAAAGGTTTTTAGGCCAAAAATTTGCCTGTGTCCCGTTGGCGCGTGGGACGAAAAATGAACTGAATCACTTGACTTCAGTACCAATCGCTTTTGTACCAAATGACATGTAACCGCCGCAAATAGCTTTTGTTATTATGTAACTCCGCAAACCGCCCTCCGGGGGGACTTTTTTTTTGGGTAGCTCCTGCGAGGGCTATTGTGGGCCTTTGGCCCACCAAAAACGACTCTCCAGATGCCCCTTCTAAATTTCCTGAAATCATGGATTAGAATGTTTTATTAAACCCCAAACCCCTTCACACACCCACAACCCATTCACTCACCCCTTTCCCTCACCCCCACCCATTCACTCACCCATTACCCATCACCACACACCCATTCCTCACCCATTACCCATCACCCCCCCCCCCATCTATTCCCTTACCCATCACCCCCCCCCTTCACTCACCTATCACCTCACACCCATTACCCATCACCCCACTCATTACCCATCACCTTACAAAAGGGTTTCCTCAATTCTCGCAACCCACTTTTTTTCACAATTATCGCTAATAAGGCTGCTAAAAAAAATAAAAAAAAAGTGTCAGATCATCTCATAAGTGGGCTTAAAACCTTCCCCTGGTCAACCTGGTTCCAAAAATGTGGTATATGATGGGATTCCGCCACGGGGGGCGGAACCTATAAACCCCACACACACACACACACACACACACACAGACAACACCCTACACACACACACTTTCGCTTATATTTTATAGATAGTGCACGTGTTCCTGTTTATCTTCTACGACTATTTTACCTAAGGAAGGAGAGATAATAGCCTACAGGCGCAATAGGCCCCCAACGTAAAAAAATATAAATTAAAAAAATAGCAAACGGAAAATGATAGCATGTGTTGTGGTTTTCCCTCTCTTGCGGTATGGATGGTGAAATAGACCGACTCTGACACGTGCAAGAGACTGGTTTACTACGAGCAAAGACCCCCTTTCAGACCCACAGGGCTTAGACCAGTCACGTATACAAAGACATATTATTATATACTAGCCCCCAAAGCCGCCCTCCGGGCGGACTTTTTGGCTACTCCTGCGGAGGCTATTGGGTGGGCCTTCGGCCCACCACCTTGTGTTTGGTGGGCCTTCGGCCCACCAAACATGGACTCTCCAGATAGCCCCTTCTAACTTTCCTGAAATCATGGGTGTAAAAAATGTATGTATTCCCCCCACCCATTCACTCACCCATTACCCATCACCCCCCACCCATTCCTCACCCATTACCCATCACCCCCCACCCATTCACTCACCCATTACCCATCACCCCCCACCCATTCACTCACCCATTACCCATCACCACACACCCATTATACCCATTACCTCACACACACCCATTCACTCACCCATTAAACCCCTCACCCCCCACCCATTCACTCACCCATTACCCATCACCACACCTCATTACCCATCACTCCCACCCATTCACTCACCTTACCCCTTTACCCCCCACCCATTCACTCCCCATTACCCTCACCACCACCCCTTCACTCACCCCCCATTCCTCACCCTTAACCCATCACCCCCCACCCATTCACACCCATTACCCATACACCCCCACCCATTCACTCACCCATTTTCCCATCACCCCCCACCCAAATTTACCAACCCATTCCCATCACCACCACCCATTCACTCACCCATTACCCAAACACCCCCCACCCATTCCCCTCACCCATTACCCATCACACCCCCATTACCCATCACCCCCACCCATTCACTCACCCCCCCATTCACTCACCCCCCCCCCATTCACTCACCCTTACCCATCACCACACACCCATTCACTCACCCATTACCCATCACC
This sequence comes from Chionoecetes opilio, assembly GCA_016584305.1. NCBI lineage: Eukaryota > Metazoa > Arthropoda > Malacostraca > Decapoda > Majidae > Chionoecetes > Chionoecetes opilio. The sequence goes on along the minus strand of JACEEZ010000170.1, from coordinate 274,619 downwards.
CCCCACCCATTCCTCACCCATTACCCATCACCACACACCATTCACCACCCTTACTTACCCATCACCCCCCACCCATTCACTCACCCATTACCCATCACCACACACCCCTTCACTCACCCCACACCCATTACCCATCACCCACCCATTCACTCACCCATTACCCATCACCTTACATCAAGGCTTACTCAATTCTCGCAACCCACTTTTGTTTTCACAATTCTCGCTAATAGGCTGCTAAAAAAAAAAAAAAAAAAAAAAAAAAAAGTGATCGGATCATCTCATAAGTGGGCTTATGACCTTCCCCTGGTCAACCTGATTCCAAAAATGTGCCATATGAGGTGTTTGCGCCACGGGGGGCGGAACCTATACCACACACACAGACAGACAGACAGACAGACAGACAGACAGACACACTTTCGCTTATATTATTTATATATAATATTATATATATATATATATATAATATATATATATATATATATATATATATATGTATATTACTGAATTTGTTAGATAAAATTGTCAAAAGTTTTAAAAAGTAAATTAAAGGGATACAATAAAGGTGATGTAGGAAAAGTTCTTACTGCTAGTAATCAGGATAGAACAAGAACTAACGGATTCAAGCTGGGAAAAAGTAGATTTAAAAAGGAAGAAATAGTGAAAACTGGCTCACAAATAGGGTGGTAAATGATTGGAGTCTCAGTTTTTCATCATTGGAGTTTGACTCAGTAGTCAGATGGTCAGTGCGGGCGGAGTCATTAGAGAGCTTTAAAAGGAGGCTGGATAAATTCATGGATGGGGATGAAAGGTGGATGTAGGTAGTGTTAAGTAACAGGAACTACCACGTGTATAGGTCTTGCGGCCTCTTGTAGCTTCCTTATTTTCTTATGTTTTTATGTTCTAAATGACCAGTTAATGAACCCGTTTCTGAAGTTTGGCATTGATGACGAAATGTTCTGCATCAAACACTTATATAAACAAGTGAACTGGTCTGACCGAATTGATGCGGTAAGATATTGCTTCCTACCCGTTTTGGTAAAGTAAATATTAACGTATGATGTAGGTATACGCTTTTAGGAAAATAATATGGACAATACTAGTTTTTACATGCAACAACTTCCAAAATCACGCATATCATAAGAAAATGTTAGTGCAAATAGTGTTGGTGTAATTCAGGCGTTGTGTTACATTTTGAATTCACGTTAAAGAACAATAGAACAGGTATCGTATATAATGAACACAGGTATCGTATATAATGAACACAGGTATCGTATATAATGAACACAGGTATCGTATATAATGAACACAGGTATCGCACATATAATGAACACAGATATCGTATATAATGAACACAGGTATCGCATATAATGAACACAGGTATCGTATATAATGAACACAGGTATCGTATATAATGAACACAGGTATCGCACATATAATGAACACAGATATCGTATATAATGAACACAGGTATCGCATATAATGAACACAGGTATCGTATATAATGAACACAGGTATCGCATATAATGAACACAGGTATCGTATATAATAAACACAGGTATCGCATATAATGAACACATCGTATATAATGAACACAGGTATCGCAATAATGAACACAGATATCGTATATAATGAACACAGGTATCGCATATAATGAACACAGGTATCGTATATAATGACCACAGGTATCGCATATAATGAACACAGGTATCGTATATAATGAACACAGGTATCGCATATAATGAACACAGGTATCGTATATAATGAGCACAGGTATCGCATATAATGAACACAGGTATCGCATATAATGAACACAGGTATTGTATATAATGAACACAGGTATCGTATATAATGAACACAGGTATCGCATATAATGAACACGGGTATTGCACTGCATGATGTGTGTCAATATTTATACCACGTCGCCTTGCCTTTCTACAGTGCCTGTTTACAAGTTTACAAGTTTACATACAAAGAGGGGGGAGTTTACAATGAAGGGTGGGGGGAAGAAGTGGTACATAAAAAGAACAATAAAATACCTGTCTGTCTGGTCGATCACTCACCCACACCCTCGCGCCCGCTGCGTGATCCCATCGTTATATCACCTGCTAGACTCAGATTGTTACAGATAATGCTTTCCTAAGTGGAGGTGTTCCCAGGTGATAGTGCTTGTCTTAGCTCGGTACTTCTTATTTCTGAGCAGAATTCGCACTCTGGCACACACACACACAACCCACACACCACACCCACCACACACACACACACACACACACACACACACACACACGGGGAATTCCGTAGTGTAAGGGTTAGCACACTCGGTTCACAACCGAGAAGTCCCCGGGTTCGATCCCCGGGCGGAGCGAAGACAGACGGGCGGTCGTCTTAAAACCCAAGCCCCTTTCCACCCAGCAGTGAATGGGTACCGGGTGTTAGCCGGGGGTTTGTGACCCGCCTCCTGGGGTGATGGTTTCGGCCAACACTAAGAACTAAGGATGAATGATAAAAAAATAAAAAATAAAAAAATGTTGATATGGAGACGGGCCATACGAGCGTCGCTCTGGCCCTGTAAAATACAACTAGATGAATACACACTAGCTCAAAACCTCTCATCGTAGTATCATGATTGGCTCCTTGAGTTTTTTGTTTGAGTATCCTTTCACGTCACTGAGGTGTAATGCCAGAAGCGCCTCTGCTTAATTAGGTTCCAAGGTGGCACCGACGCGATAGTACCGGGTGTTAGCCGGGGGTTTGTGACCCGCCTCCTGGGGTGATGGTTTCGGCCAACACTAAGAAACTAAGGATGAATGATAAAAAATAAAAAAAATAAAAAAAATGTTGATATGGAGACGGGGCCATACGAGCGTCGCTCTGGCCCTGTAAAATACAACTAGATGAATACACACTAGCTCAAAAACCTCTCATCGTAGTATCATGATTGGCTCCTTGAGTTTTTTTGTTTGAGTATCCTTTCACGTCACTGAGGTGTAATGCCAGAAGCGCCTCTGCTTAATTAGGTTCCAAGGTGGCACCGACGCGATAGTACGCGTAATAAGATTGTGATCGGACGAACCCAACGGAGAGTCGTTTTTATAGAGTAAGCAGACGGGTTAGTAGTTAGGAAAAGGTCAAGAATGTTGGGTGTGTCTCCAAAATAAGTGGAAAAACAAACCTCACATATCCATCTAGCTTGTCTTGTGCCGAAGATATTACATTTCATGTTTTTCAGGATGGCGGACAGTGGCCATCCTGGATTTAGATGTCAAAATAATCCCTAAACTGTACGATAACCATTCCAGTGGCTTTGTAATGTCAGAATTAGTAAAAAATGACACCTCATTCGTCTTTCTAACTCATCTGATGCCAGAGATATAAAATTTTAGATGTCGGCGGCGGCCATTTTCAATATTGGGCTCTAGAAAAGTTAGCCGTCATTTACCAGAGGGGCATAAGAGCTAATTTTTCTTTAAAATGGTCCAGGTTATCAATTCCATCGAGAAAAAAAGGTAGGAAGAAAATGGTCACGAACTCCAAGAAAATGACTCTACTACAAGGCGGTCAGGAATACGGGTAAGGGTGCTGCACCACCTGCTCTAGGTCTTGAAGGATAGCAAAGTTGAAGACTTGGTCACCAGGTTAGTCAGTGAAATATGATAACCAAAGAAAACTCAAATCCACAAGAATGGAGATCCCGACAAAAGGAAAATGAGTCAAGATGTGCTCAACTTTGGAAGATAAATAGTAAAAAAAAATTGAATAGTGGTAGGTGAGATATACAGCTCAGATAAGAAAAATAAGTTTGAGAGTGACATAGAAGTGTAAGTCAGATGGTAGAAAACTTAGAAGATTCGAGGCCGTGGGCACGAAAGGGGCCGTTCAAAAATTACGTAACGCCTAAGAGGGGAGAGGCGGTATGTTAGTGTAGTGTTATGAGTGTGATAGTAGGGGGAGGGGGCTGCAGCTATGTGTTTTGCTGTCCTTCAAGGATACAAGGATTTGCTATCCTTGTGTAACGCGGGAAATTGAGTCAATCCTGTGACTCACGATTGACGGAAAGTTTACACAAAGTTGTGAGCGTAAAGTAATATATAGCCATTTAATAAATAGTCATTTTTCTTCACTCCTCAGTCCCAAATCATTTGGATATATGTATCCGTCCATATGTTCGTAGTCGCGTAGTCACTTGTGACGTCACGGCAAGAAGGCTAAACGAGTTGGCAGACAGACGGTCTCTTTCTCTCTCTTCTCGACCTTGCTGGCGACTGGTCGGGTATAGGGAGTCGTTCCTGATAACCCTTTATAAAGGTATGTGGGTGGCGTACGACTTGTAAGGATATCTTGTGCATTGATTAGTTCATGACAGACTTGTAACTTGTGTTATTTATACAGGGTTTTGTTCCTGGGGAGGTGAGCGGAGTGGAGTGGTGAGACACCGGCTTGTGGCACACGTGCTTCATGGCGAGAGTCGGAACCCGCTGAGTGGCATCAGAGGGGGTGACCGTCCTGGACACCATTATTAAGAGCTAAGGTCATGTTTCATCTCGAGTGTTTGTGTGTGGATAGGTATATTACCTAGTGACGGTGGTTAGGAGCTTTTGGGATTATGTTCAGCCCAAGTGAGAATTGAGTCGTTTCGGGTATTATTATTGTTTCGTGATTTTGGTGATACCTTAGAGTGGGGATGTGAATACTGGTATCTACACAGTGATAATTATAAAGAAACCCTGTTAACGAGTCGTCCGTTTAATTCGGTTACCCTCATATATTCTCTGAATTCTTTTCTTTTTTCCCACTTATGTGGGTGGTGGCAGCGTAATCGCCAGGTTTGTTGAGCCCTTCACATTAGCATCTAGCTAAAGGGGGAGCACTACACTTGCAACTTTGTTATCCTTGAAGATACATCACATTTTCAGTTTTTTAAAGAGAAACCTAGAAATTTTAATTTGGAGGTATTTAGGCTAGACTTGCCTAAAAAAAATGGAAATCTACCAATTTTTTTTGAAGGGAAGGGGGTACTATAGTCTATTCACTTAAGCCTGGATTCCTGGGCTGGGAGCGGCTCGATGCCTAGGCGAGTATGTAACGACGTCGCTGATTGGCTGATAGACTCGGGCTGGGTGGTGATGGTGGTGGTACTTGCCTAGCCGCAACCCAAAACCCTTGCGTTGCCTCAGAAAAATATTCATATTTCTTGGCTTTACTCATCTCTTACACAAGATAGGCCTATTTTGTTTGCATCAGTAAATCAGGCAGTGATTGTTCAACAACAACACGCCATTCATAACTCAATAGGGTAAAAAATAAAGTCATGACTGACTATCACAAGAGTAGGCGGACTTTTAGGTTTTCAGTGCATTGAAATGTTGTACTCCTACCCGATATAACCAAGCTACCAGATAATAGTTATGAAAGTTGAGTTTACCATCGTGTTCATAATACATTGCTGCATATCATGAGTATAAAAAAAATACAGTAAGACTACACTAATATTAAGATAATTAAAGGAAAGTAAAAGAGTGTATAAACATTATTTCTTGCTTATTTTGCTTCAACTCGCTCTAACTCCATATGTTTTGGTCACATTCAATTTTCAAGAACTGTTTCAAAATCCTTATACTTTTCCGCTTCCTGTGGTATGTAGCACGTACCAATAAGGAAAATAGTAGGTGGTCAAAATGACTAAGAAAGTTAAACTGTTTCAAACTGGTGCCGTGACGGGTGGAGCCTCTGATAGCTCTCCCGAAATACCTACTCTTTTCCTTATTGGCACGTGCTACATACCACAGGAAGCGGAAAAGTATAAGGATTTTGAAACTGTTCTTGAAAATTGAATGTGACCAAAACTTATGGAGTTAGAGCGAGTTGAAGCAAAATAAGCAAGAAATAATGTTTATACACTCTTTTACTTTCCTTTAATTATCTTAATATTAGTGTAGTCTTACTGTATTTTTTTTATACTCATGATATGCAGCAATGTATTATGAACACGATGGTAAACTCAACTTTCATAACTATTATCTGGTAGCTTGGTTATATCGGGTAGGAGTACAACATTTCAATGCACTGAAAACCTAAAAGTCCGCCTACTCTTGTGATAGTCAGTCATGACTTTATTTTTTACCCTATTGAGTTATGAATGGCGTGTTGTTGTTGAACAATCACTGCCTGATTTACTGATGCAAACAAAATAGGCCTATCTTGTGTAAGAGATGAGTAAAGCCAAGAAATATGAATATTTTTCTGAGGCAATGCAAGGGTTTTGGGTTGCGGCAAGGCAAGTACCACCACCATCGCCACCCTGCCCGAGGCTATCAGCCAATCAGCGGCGTCGTTACATACTCGCCTAGGCATCGAGCCGCTCCCAGGAATCCAGCTTAAGTGAATAGACTATAGCTGGTGTTACATAATGTTTTAGGTGGGTCTGGACATGTTGTACAGGGCGTGACAAGGGGGATAGTGGGGGGTAAAAAATTACCAAAAAAAGCGTTACGCAATTTTTTAATGGCCCCAAAGCAAGACTTAGTGATGATGTGTACATACACGCAACAGCTAGCTTTCTATTAGGAAATGAGAATAGAGAAAGGAGAAAAAGAAAAGTGATTGTTGTAAGTAGCCACAGGCACCTGGGTTTCAGTGAGAAAAAGATGAGGTACCCTGCGTGCAGCTAAACATAGCGGTGACGACGGTGTGGTTACGTCTGATGGGCGGGGAAGGTGTTTGATGGTGATTGTTGCTCATTGCTGGGATGAAGAGTTTGTCCTGGTTTATCCCGTATTGCTTGACCCATTAAAGTGTTATGACAAAAATTCACACAAGGCTTTTGACAAGGTACTGTACGTGCTTGCTTAGTCTTTTTGGAAGGGATTATATTATGTCTTATTTCACAGGTGATTTTTTGGAATGAAAAATAAATCGAGAAATATAGGCGGTTAGGTCATTGTCTTACCATAAGAGGGGTATTTATTGTATGCGAAAATTACGAATGTGGTAGGGAGAGATAATGTAAACAGATGGAAGAGAACCATAATAATGAGGAATAAAGGAAGACATGGAGATGGAGGGTAAAAGAAATTGAAAGTAAATTATCAAAAATACACATACACGCACACATTCTCTCTCTCTCTCTCTCTCTCTCTCTCTCTCTCTCTCTCTCTCTCTCTCTCTCTCTCTCTCTCTCTCTCTCAAGCAGCATCACATATGAGGAGGAGGAAGAAGAGGAAAAGGAATACAAAGGAAGCACAAACAGCAACAGACCATTAGGTCCTTACATGGCTATTTGATTCAACTACACTACACTAACTAGATAATAAGAGAGAAAGGACAGGAAAGTAGAAGGCTCCTCCCCACCCACCCATCCCTCCAGCCGAAGCTGGCTGGAAATGAAGTGATACCATGCAGTCTAAAAAAACTGCATGGAATTTGTGAGGAAAGTTGAAAGCTGCAATCTATGGCTAACTACTACTATGTTTGTGGGGGTAGGTTTAGTGCTTGATAGTAAGGTCATGTTATGTGTGTTTTGTAATGGTGGGAACACAGTGTGGAGGTTCAAGGGTGGTGCGGCAGCCTTGCCTGGCGCTTTCTGGGAGGTAGCATTCAATCAGGCCTCAGGTCCGTTCAAACCACTGCGGATTGTGTACTTTCCATGTAGGACGCCGTACACTATTAATGTCCTCTACAGCAGTGACCTCTGGTACCTTAAATCCCGATGGTGGTCACTAACTGTCAGGACCCTTACTGATCCACAGCCCGTCACAGGTCGAGAGTAGTAGTGATAACCGTTAACTCGGGGCTATCTGTGTGTGTCATGAGGGCTAATGTATTGTTGATGTAGGCTCAGTGTGGAAGTTCAAGGGTGGTGCGGCAGCCTTGCCTGGCGCTTTCTTGGGAGGCAGCAGTCAATCAGGCCCCTGCACTTTCCAAGTAGAACGCCGTATACACAATTATTTTGCCAGCTGTCAGTTTTAGTGCACCAAATGGATCTTTAACAGGTCCAATATTGTTTAGATATACGATAATGACTGTTCAATACACCAATGAAACCCAAATTATTTTCCCCACAGTAACATTATGCATGAAGTAGATGATCTCATGAAGGAAGTAGAGAAACAAGACAATACTTTCCTAGAGACGGTGTAACGATGAACGGTCTATTTTCACAATTTCTCGCTAATTACTCTCTAAAACACCTTGCAACTCATAAGAACATAAGAAAATAAGGAAGCTACAAGAGGCCGCGAGACCTACACGTGGTAGTTCCTGTTACTTAGGGCCGTACTTAACCCCTTGAGATACAGAACGTAACTTCCATTGCAATTTGGGTACCATTAGACGATTTTTAGTGAATATAAGCAATGTTTTTATAGATATGACCATTTTTAGTACCCTTGTCTACTAGTTAATTTGGTATATTAAGTTATTTTTCGTAATTTTATGGCTAACAACACAATTTTATATATATCAAAGGAAAGATCTGGGCGTGAAGGGGTTAACACTAGCTACATCCACCTTTCATCCCCATCCATGAATTGATCCAGCCTCCTTTTAAAGCTCCCTATGTACTTCGCACTGACCACCTGACGACTGAGTCCATTCCAATCATTTACCACCCTATATTGTGAACCAGTTTTTCCCTATTTCACACTTTATTGCAACACCTCACAGGTTTGCGTGAGTGTAGCCACCCGCCATCCCCTCCCTCACACCCAGCCCAACCCTCACTCAACATCCAGACTCACCTTCACTTTCCAGTTTATCAGCTTGCCCTCTCTCCCTCCTTCCTTTCCCTACCTATCCCTGCACCTCTTGACCTCTGTCTGCCCTTCCAACCCCGCCCTCTTCACGCCCTCCTCTATGACACACACAAACGCGCGCGCACCCCCACACACAGATTGATGTTGATAAGTGGCATGCGATTTTGTTTAGAAGAAATAATAAGAAGCCAAAGTTCGTGTACAGGTTAGGTTATAACATGCGAATGAAATCTGAGAAAGAAAGATTTGGTTGTATTGATTAGAAGGAGACTACCGAACACCAGACGATCACGTGAATGGAAAAAGGGAGATTATGTTAGTAATCATGAAATTAGACTTTACATAATGTAGTAGATAACATTTCAAATCATGGTATCATTCATAAGGCCCACACTGGATATGCAGCAGTCTTATGAAACCCAAAGTAACAGATACTGTTACTTTGATAAAACCCACGTTTGAAAAAACGTGGGTTTATCATGACATTAGTGAAAAAACCCAAGAGCAGCAACAAGAAAGGAAAAAAATCTCAAAAACCTGAGCTATAATGAAATATCAGAGGGTTACCCAGGCTGGAGGACAGAAGGTAAAAAAAAAAACAGAGCGCACAAGGTGAAACACAAACAGAAATAATACGTGTTTAAAACTTATTTCGGTATACAACGGGATTCAAGGGATTCAAAAAGAAGATGCGTCCAGCAAGAAGAGAAGGATGTGCAAAGTAAAGGTTCAGAGGTTGCTAAAGATCATCACTAACAAGGAGGTGGCGGTTTCACGTAGCTATCTGCTGTACATAACTTCATGTGTGTGTGTGTGTGTGTGTGTGTACCCTTGCCGCGAAAATTCAGTAATCTCCATGCTACGCCCGGAAGGGAAGAACAGGCGTTATGTATCAAGAAAAAAATGTTTACTTATAACCTCTCTCTCTCTCTCTCTCTCTCTCTCTCTCTCTCTCTCTCTCTCTCTCTCTCTCTCTCTCTCTCTCTCTCTCTCTCTCTCTTTTACACACATTCCTTTACTCAGTATTATTCATGCATGGTATTCATATTCCGTCATTTACTATATTGTCATGTATGAGTTTCTGATAGGATATCTTGCTGACATGTATGTATGTATGTATGTACTATATTGGCAGGCGTAATAATCCAAACACAACATATATTATATATATATATATATATATAAAATATATATTATATATATATATATATATATATATATATATATATATATATATATATATAATGAAGATATAAACCAGCGCGGGTAGAAACATCTTGATTGTTTATTTGAACGTTTCGGCTATACATAAGCCATCATCAGCCTAAAATCGGATACAAAATTTTTTGTTAAAAATGAAAATATACAAGTTATAAAATTATTTGCACATTTAAAATGCCTAACCTAAAATAAAATAAAATAAGAATAAAAATTATAAAACAGTAATAAAAATACTACACCTACCAATCAACAGTCTGAGTTGATTGGTAGGTGTAGTATTTTTATTACTGTTTTATAATTTTTATTCTTATTTTATTTTATTTTAGGTTAGGCATTTTAAATGTGCAAATAATTTTATAACTTGTATATTTTCATTTTTAACAAAAAAATTTGTATCCGATTTTAGGCTGATGATGGCTTATGTATAGCCGAAACGTTCAAATAAACAATCAAGATGTTTCTACCCGCGCTGGTTTATATCTTCATTATAAGATCTCGACTCCCTCATGGAGAAAGTATTGCCTCTATTATATATATATATATATATATATATATATATATATATATTTTATATTATATATATTATATATATATATATATATATATATAATATATGTGTATATTATACACACATATTATAAATTATATATAATTAGTATTAGTAATTATATATATATATATATATATATATATAATTATATATATATATATATATATAATTATATATATATATATATATATATATATATATATATATATATATATATATATATATATATATATATATATATATATATATAAGGTACTCCGTAGTGTAGTGGTTAGCACGCTCGGTTCACAACCCAGAAGTCCCAGGCTCGATACCCGGGCGGAGCGAAGAAAGATGGGCGGTCTCCTTAAAGTAATCGTCCAGACCCATTTTTTCTTTGCATAATTATGTTGAATGTTCATTCAAAATACCTAATCCACAAAAAATTATTCATTTTCACGCCTTATTTCCCTAAAAACATGACTTTTGTAAAAAGCGCGGGAAAAACAACAGCCACATTCCAGCCGTGGCGCGAAACTTGCTGGCGACGTCACAAGAGGTAAGCCTCCCAGCCCCGCCCGTCACAGACACACGGAGACTCAGAGAAAAATTCAGTACCCTAAGAATCCCATGTGCTTCTGGTATATTTTTTGTGCGACACGGCACATACTTGCATCCTGCATGGGCACAGCAAGAAAGCCGTGCCCTTCCCGAGAGCTTAGCACCCATTCACAACCCACACGGCGACGATATATGTGTGCAGACCTTTGGAGCGACGGGGAGCGGCTGGTAGTAGCCAGGGTACTGCAGCCCTCTCATCTCGGTGGCCTTACTACTACCCGCCGCTGCACACATCTGCACACATATATCGTCGCCCCACAGTTTGCAAATGGGTGCTAAGCTCTCGGTAAAGGCACAGCCCCCACGCTGCACCCACACAGGATGTAAGTACATGCCACATCGCACAAAAAATATATCAGAAACACTCAAAATTCCCCAAGTACTACATTTTTCTCAGTCTCGGCGCATCTGTACCAGGCAGGGCTGGGAGGCTCACTGTTGTGACGTCGCCGACCCATGGTGCGTCGTCTGCTGATCAACAGTTGTATTTTGAGAGCACGGGGAATTTACAGATTTTGAATGAGGATCATTTAAAAACGGGTGACTGGATGCAAAATGTGACAACATATTGTTGATATACTCGATCATGGCTATATTTTGACTGCATTAAATCCGGAATGATGAAATGGTCTGGACGATTACTTTAAAACCCGAGACTGTCCACCCAGCAGTGAATGGGTACCGGATGTTAAGCGGGGTTCAGACTCCACGTATTTGCTACGTGCGTCTTGTCAACTTGACGTCATCGTGACGTCACTTCCTGCTTGTGTGACCTTGAAAGAGGTGCGTCTGGAGGCAAAAGAATTGGAGACTCCGAATCTTTTGGCGGGCTGCGTGAGCGGTGGTGCCACAATTTATAGAACATTATACGTAACTAAGTATTGCAATATCAAAATAATGCTGTTTCCAAGGTCTGATTTAAAATATATTTATTATCAGTTATTCTGGAAGACAATATTAGTAATGGAAGACATACATGATGTGAAAATATTGTGTCCCGC
>JACEEZ010000170.1:235000-257500 GCA_016584305.1 Chionoecetes opilio | reverse complement strand
TTACGTTGCAGAAATGCCCCGCGCTAGATTTGCCTCCCGCATTACTTTTCCGCATTACTCAACACGAAAAGCGAGTTCCCGCATCATAATGCGCAACGTAATGCGCAGCGTAATGCCTTGTGTGGACGCACCTTTATACAGAGAACCTAGAGTGGACCATTCAGCCGCAGGTGAGGTTGTTCTGTTGAGTCAACTTGAGTGCGTGGATGGTAGAGAAAAGTAATAATGGATGTAGCTTGTAGCCTATACACGGCTAGCCACCTTTATGTAGAGTGGTGGTACCACTTCTTCTACTAATTCTACTATAACTGTTGCTAATACTCTACTGCTGCCACTGTGCTGTCTCATCCAAGCAAACCTATCTACTTTTGTGCCAGGTTAGCAGTAGTTATGGTAGTAACTGCTGTTGTTGATGTAAAGATTAATTTGTTTATATGACTACGAGAGAGAGAGAGAGAGAGAGAGAGAGAGAGAGAGAGAGAGAGAGAGAGAGAGAGAGAGAGAGAGAGAGAGAGAGAGAAAAGAGAAAGAGAAAGAGAGAGAGAGAGATCAACAAACTTGCCAGCACGCCAGCAATTTATCTTTAGTATTGTTGGCAGCCACCTCTGCCCCGGGAGAAGGATTACATCATATCCAAACGACGACGCGATAAATTTGTTGTTGTTGTCGAGCCCAGGGGCAAGATCCAGCAAACACATACGCCGGCGTAAGTCAGCGTAAAGCCCTGTTCACATCTTCACGACTCTCGACGGCGACCAGTTACGACTTGCTGTGTCGGCGCCGGTGTCGTGTGGGCAAGTGTCTGTTTACGAGGGAACGTCTATTTACTAACAAAGGCGGAAGAAAACGGGGATATTTACTTGTTGATCAACAAAGCGGGACCGCTTGTCACAGTGTACCGTGTGTACATCTCGTCGCTTGTGACGAACTGTCCGCTAAAGTAGGAGAGGGTATACTGTTTTTATTCTTTCATGGGAAAAAACATTCATGATCGAATAATGCGCTCTGCTTTGTATTACTGGTGAAGGACAAATTAAATAGCTTATGCAGTGAATCTTGAGTAAATTTACGGAATACAGCATCTTGCAAGAAAACACTATTTTGAGTGTCCCAGATGAATATGATGCCTGTTTGGGCAGATTGCATTCTTGAAACGGATGTTTAGGCCCCATCTCCTGCTCACAAGATATTTTTGTACGTAATTGAATGCTCATATATCATATATGCTCACAACCCTACCGTGATAACAATAGTCGCCAGAAGAAATATGTCGCCAGCCGCCATATATTACGAATTACAGCTTTCCTACTGATGTGTATGTGCCACTGAAGATGATACACAGTAGTTTATATCATGACTGTATAATCTACCCTGTTTCAGCGTTGTTTTATGCTTTGTATTTGCAAGTATATATACGGTTTCAAATTTCGCTACTCGTTTTTTTTTCCTGAGGGTAAGATGAACTTTTAGATTTGAGAGTTGAAAATGCAACTTTGCCTTGACCTGATGAGAAATTTTGCTCACCGTTCAGTATAGAGACTTAATTATTGTCAAGAAAACTTTCCAACAGTTCACTTGTAGGTTAGTTCATCTTATCTATTGGATTTATTTAATTTACTTTATTGTCCATTGCCACTATAACGGCCTAACTGGCGCCCCCAAGATGGCCTGTTAACCTGATGAGTGTGTTTTGTAGGTCACATTATGCATTAGTAAAGTGTTGATATCTGGTGGGTGTCATAATAACGTTTGATTTCATTTAGTTATAGTTAGTTTTTTGGCTCTGAGTGTGTAGTTTAGTTTAGCCTTGCAGTTTCCTGAGCAGGTGTGTTCAACGGGTTGATGAAGTGGGTGATTGAATGTCAAGGTAGCGCCATATAGCCAGGAAGGTGATAGTGTAACTGTTAGCCAGGTATAAGAATTGATGTGTCTATTTGGTGAGCTGAGAAAGTGTGTCATTGTCATAGTTGTTGCATGGTAATAGCTACAGCACATTTAGTTAAACAGTTGATGTTGATTTTAGTATACTTAATTCAGGGTAGTGCCTTACATAAAATTATTGCAATGATAGCATTACTTATTATGTATAGTTTAGAAGGAACTCCTAAAGTAGAGTTTGGTGCATCATGAAGTAAGTCAAAGACTACTGTATAGAGTAGTCTTTGAGTAAGTATACAATGTTCTTGCATTGGGTACAAGATGATATGCCTAAATGCAAACTGGTATATTTGTTATTATTAATTTTATTAGTATTAGTAATAGTATTAATATTTGTTTTTTCATCATTGCTATTATTACTGTATTATTATTATTTTTTTTTTTTTTACATTTTTTTATTTTTTTTTCCTTTCATACTAGGCCTAAATGAACGTTGGGTCTCCATTAAACCCTGAGCAGTTCGATCACACAAGTACCATGTTCTATAGCGTAAAAGAGCTTACTATTTTCCTTACGTGTTCAGGCCAGTGGCTGCCACGCGCCGTTTTATGATCTATTATTATTTTTATTTTTATTTATTTTTTTTTTTTATATCTAGTTCCAGGTTATTTTTTACAGCTTGCCACATGCAGAATTACCACACCACACACACACACACCACACACACACACTTAGGTACTCCGTAGTGTAAGGGTAGCACACCCGGTTCACAACCGAGAAGTCCCGGGTTCGATCCCCGTGCGGAGGGGGAAAACCAGATGGTTTGTTCCTTAAAACCGAGCCCCGGGTCCACCCAGCAGTGAATGGGGTTACCGGGTGTTAGCGGGGTTGTGACCCGCCTCCCGGGGTGGTGGCTTCAGCAGCACAAAGCACTAAGGATGAATCATAAAAATGTTATATGAAAGACGGGGCCATACAAAGCGTTGCTCAGGCCCTGTAAAAACAACTAGATGAATACATACACACACACAAACACATACTACACTCACAGGAAACACACATATACATACACACATGCACTCACACACATATACACACACACACACATACATAATACCAAACACACACAGCACACACTCACCACTGCACATACAAACCACACACCACACACACACAACACACACACACACACACACACACACACACATCCACCACCCACACACACACACACACACCCGACAACACACATACTACATAACATACATACATACATACATACATACCGATACCCATCCCAAAAAACAAACATACATACACACAACATAAACATACATACATACATACATACATACATGCACTCACACACATACAACACATACATACACACACACAACACACCACACACACACACCACACACACACACACACACACACACACACACACACACACACACACACTACACACACACATACAAACACTACCATACACACATAGTGATGGACCGAATATTCGCATTGCAATGCGAATATTCGCATGTTTTTTTCAATATTCACATTCGCATTCGCACTCGCACTCCACTCGTAGTTGTTTGCGATATGCGAATATTTTGCCCAAATCAATAAACTTACAAAAAAAAGAGAAAATAACAAGTGAACATAATATTACACAAGCAAACATATAAATAAATTTAAAGTTTAGCCGAGCATTAATTACAAGAATGAGGTGAGGGGGCGTAGTGGTAGCCAAGGCCATGTTTCCTTGAACACTAACTCCATTCTCCACCCTTCAACAGAGTAAAGCAGCCGCTTCTCTCAAGGTCACTGTTAATTAACTCAACTCATTGCTTGCCTCGTGCTCTATATTGTGTAAGTAATTGTGTAATAGTAAGTAATTGTGTAAGTAAGTAATTAAGCATCTTCTCTTTCACCCACGAGCACAATCAACTTTCTTTGAAAGAGAACAGTGTTGCAGGAACCTACTGCGTAATGACGTCCAGTCACAACAGTGTGGTTTGGGATTATTTCGAGATTTTCTCCAGTGATATTGCACAGTGTAAACTTTGCAATAATAGTTATTGATATATTAGTTAATACTAATTATTCTTGCAAGATATTATCATGTAAATATTCGTGTAAGAGTGGGTCCTCGTCCCGCAAGCTGGCAACATAGAAAATTGAATGGAATTTACATTAGACATTCATTTTTTTATGTCTGAACTCTTACAATACATACAAAATATTTCAGTTACCTGTATGTTATAAAAAATTGCGTATTAAATGAAATGTTATGTAATATTCGCATTCGCATTCGCAAATATCAAAACCAAATATTCACATTCGCATTCGCAAATATCAAAACCAAATATTCGCATTCGCATTCGCATTCGCATTCGCGAATACGGAAAATAGACATTCGGTCCATCACTAATACACACACACACACACATACATACACACATGCACTCATACACACATACACACACACAACAACACACACACCACACACACACACACACACACACACACGCACACAATATATTATATAATATAATATAAGTCGGTTAAAATGAGAGAGAGAGAGAGATGAGAGAGAGAGAGAGGAGAGAGAGAAGGAGAGAGAGAAGGGAAAGGAAGGAGAGAGAGAGAGAGAGAGAGAGAGAGAGAGAGAGAGAGAGAGAGAGAGAGAGAGAGAGAGAGAGAGAGAGAGAGAGAGAGAGAGAGAGGAGAGAGAGAGAGAGAGGAGAGAGAGAGGAGAGAGAGGGGAGAGAGAGAGAGAAGGGAAAGGAAGGAGAGAGAGAGAGAGAGAGAGAGAGAGAGAGAGAGAGAGAGAGAGAGAGAGAAGGAGAGAGAGAGAGAGAGAGAGAGAGAGAGAGAGAGAGAGAGAGAGGGAGAAGGAGAGAGAGGAGAGAGAGAGAGAGAGAGAGAGAGAGAGAGAGAGAGAGAGAGGAGAGAGAGAGAGAGAGAGAGAGAGAGAGAGAGAGAGAGAGAGAGAGAGAGAGAGAGAGAGAGATGAGAGAAAGAAGAGAGAGAGAAGAGAGAGAAAGAAGAGAGAGAGAGATAAAGGAGAAAGAGAGAGAGAGAGAGAGAAAGGGAAAGGAAAGTCCTCTTCCACTTCGTCTCCTTCGTTAAAAAAAAACTATTAGGCGTTTTCTGCAGGGGATTTTTGGTTGCAATCGGAAAATTTTCGATTGCAAACGGTCACAACAACAACAACAAATGATTGCGGGTCGGGCCAATCATCTTCCCTGGATGGTTGAACAGGGATCGAAATTTGAGCAAACGAAAAAATTTCGGTTGCAATCAGGATCCCCGCAGAAAACGCCTCTTGTTAACTCTTCCCCTGTTTATAAATAAAGACGGGATTGTTGTCGTAGGACACCTGAACGTGCCTTGTTGATCAACAAGTAAATATTCCCGTTTTCTTCCGCCTTTGTTAGTAAACAGACGTTCCCTCGTAAACAGACACTTGCCCACACGACACCGGTGTCGTGTGGGCAAGTGTCTGTTTACGAGGGAACGTCTGTTTACTAACAAAGGCGGAAGAAAACGGGAATATTTACTTGTTGATCAATAAGGCATGTCCAGGTGTCCTACGACAACAATCCCGTCTTTATTTATAAACAGGGGAAGAGTTAAAAAGCTTCTTAGGCGTTTTCTGCGGAGGATTTCGTTAGCAAGCGAAAAAAATTTGCTTGCAAACGGTCACTTAACTCTTGCTGTTCCCCACAGAAAACGTTTCCGTCGCTTGTCCTGAGATGGCTGGGCGGCGGCTGAGATGTAAACAAAACATGGCGGCGGACCAAAGTTTCTCGAGTGATTTTATGCTGGATCAGTTCTATGTTCTTACCTAAAAGTGACACTCATATTGTCAATAAAGCAGCACAGAATCTTTGAACAGAGGAATGCACAAGTGGACAGGATGATGGAAGATGGCCGACGGAGGCTGTTCACAGTGTTGTGTGTAAAGACTGTTTGAATGCATATATATATATATATAGGAATATGTAAAGATGTGCCGGTTATTTTATCCTTAATTACACGCCGCAACCTCACTTACCTGATTCAAGATTATAGAATAAGATATTAAAATAAGAAGGAGTGATTGATTTTAACCCTTTCACGCACGAAAAGTTTATTAAGTTTTTCCGTCCACTGCGACATCAATTTGGGGCTCTCTAAGTTGCCCCGCGGAATGGCTGACTGTGCGGCGAATGTTTTGTTTATGTTATCAATTTCAACCACGATTATTCTTTTTTCCTGGCATTATTATATATCGTTGGTT
The DNA here is from genome assembly GCA_016584305.1 of Chionoecetes opilio. Classification (NCBI taxonomy): domain Eukaryota; kingdom Metazoa; phylum Arthropoda; class Malacostraca; order Decapoda; family Majidae; genus Chionoecetes; species Chionoecetes opilio. The sequence continues at coordinate 251,340 of JACEEZ010000170.1, read as the reverse complement.
TCGCAAGAGATTATTCTGCCTTATGAAAGACAAAAATAACCAGAAATGCAAATAAATAGCGGAGTTTAACGACTTCAAAAAACATTGAGTAAAGAGAAATAAGAAATACTTACGTTCACCACTTCGTAGCTCGATACTTCCTGAGTCGACTTTTTATGGTTTATATGCCAAGAAAAGCGAACTTTTATGAGGATTCCAACGCTACCATAATAATTTTCATATGGCCAGTAGATTTTGAGAAAAAGGAGGAAAACTGAAACATATGTTGGAAGACGGACAGCTAAGAAGGCGGGCTAACACGCTGCCTGCTGAGAGTGCACAGGGACACGGGCCCTTATCACTTCAAATCCATTCGCACGAGCGAGTTGACAATTAGTTTATTTTATAGGCTTAGCTTGGATCTTTTACGCCCCCGTCAGGTGTGGCGTTTGCAGCCAGGCGCACCCATCCGAGCAGTGCATCAGGCGTCATAAGGCCCGGCAGCTCCGACCGCCAGATGCCCCAACTGCTCGGGGGGCCCCAGCCGGGAACCCTGCTGCCCTGAAACCCCCTGCGACGACGCCGGAGGGGGAAAGGCGCCTACAGGGGGGCGTGACGGCCGGGGCCGCAGGTTCCCTTTTTCCCCGGCTCCGTTTCCCTTCCTACGGGGGCCGGCAGGGGGGGGTGGGGGGGCACTTGACACCGACCCGAGGATCGAGGGGATTAGCGATCTTTTCCCATATCCCGGACACCCGATCCCCCGGGGATCTGTGGACCACGATGGGCCAAAACCAGCGCGAGCGGAATGGAAAGAGCAGGCGAGGGCACCCATAGTCTGGGCAGGAGGCTGGGGGAACCCACCCCCTCCCACCCCGGCTACACTCTCCCCGCCCATGCCTGTCCTGTCCCCCTTTTCCCCCACGCCTCTGGGGCACTCCCCCCCCTCCCCCACACCGGCGCTCACAACGGCCCCGTGCCCACCCCCCAAAGACCCATGCTTCCACGCCATCCAAAGTTTGCCCACGCCCATCAGCGTCGCCTTGCTTTCCACGGCGACGCCCGGCCACCCCACCATTTCTCGCCCGGAGTCACGCCCGCCCCTCCCCTGACCCAATGACGATACTCCCCCCCTTATGTCCGGACTGTATAGTTGGGATTCTCGGGATGCTGCGACGCGGGTAGGCTGTGTCACCCCTTTCTACCAGGCCGGATGATCCCCAGGGACAAAGGGGGAACTTGTGGCCCCTCGGGGCCGAGTTTAAAAGGGGTTTTGCGTCTTTCGCCCCCCCTTTCCCTCACTACGACATCCCCATCAACCCCCTCCCTCCTTCCTTCCCCCCCACTACACCCCCCCTCCCGGGCTTTTTCACCGATTAGATAAATCACGAGCTGAGTGAAAGAGAAAGTGAGGGCGGGGCACCCGTGCCCTCCCCCCCCCGCCGCCGCCGGGCGGCTTAAGGTGCTCCAAGGGAACATTCAAGGGCTCCGTGGCAAAGCCTGAGGTCCCCGGGGGCCATAGTGGAGGAGGACCTTGACCTCTTTCTCCTGCGGGAACGCTGACGGGGAGCATTTTGAGGGGAAATACGGGATCACGGGTACCCCCTATATTGGCGGGATGGGCGTCGAGGCTGTGTGGTAGGGTACCAGCCCTCCCGCACCGTCGATTGGGAGGACCCGGGGACTGTGGCGAGGGGGGGGTGATGGCAGGGGGAGTTTGGAGCTTCCAGGCCCCCAAATGACTGATAAAATTGCAACGTAAAAGCACTGGAGGGGAAACGGGAGGCCATGAGTTGCTCTCCCTCGCCACACACAGCAGGCCCTTTTGGGGGTGGCGACTTAAAAACGCCCACCACCCGATGCTGCAGTCTTCTCTCCCCCAAACCGTGCGGGCCCCACCACCGGGGTGCGGGAGAGTCCCCGGGAAATTACCCTCCTAAACCCGGGGGCCCACCCACGCCGGGTGGCAGGCTGGACCTCACCTGTCCCAGTGACCTGGCCCGGACCCTCCTGCCAGCCCACCCCCTTTGACCACGACCATACCAGTCCCCACTACACTGCAGGTCAATCGGCCGCTGCCACAGCCCCGCCCCGCGTGGAAAACCAGTGGCGGACTGGGCATTTTTTCGGGCCACCCTGGCCGTGTGGTGGGCCACACGAGCCGCCGGAGGTCTGGACCACGTAAAAGCGAACTGACGTTGGCCTTTGAGAGGGGGGGGAGGCAGCCTACCAGGGAAAGGCCCCCGCCCCCGGCCGCAGGTAAAACCCAAAACTGGTGGCACCCAGGAGGTGGGGGAAACAGAACCCCTGGTTAACATCCACCGGAAGTTGTACAGCGGGCGGCCGCACCCAACAATCTGGGCTGCTGCGTGGGGTTTGTCCCCTGGGAGGTCACGGGCGGGTTGGGGAGGCCAAATGGCTGAAGGGTGCGCGGGTTTTTAAAAACCAACACCCCAAGCGGGGCCAGCTTGGGGCAAGGTGGGGACTCCCCTCCGAAAGACCTCCCCGCCCTCCTGCCCACCCCCACCCGTTACAGGGGCCGAGCGCCTGGGGGGTGTTTGTCTCGAGGGGTGCAGCGAAAAACTCCCCGCCCGTGTCCAGGGGCTGCAGGTTCGCTTCAACCTGTGCGCGAGGCTGTCATCGGGCCGCTCGCGCTCGCCCCGCGCCACTGATCACCTTCATTTCCCCGGGACGGGAAAGGGGCCCAGGAAGGGACGGGAAAACCCCGCCCCGGGGCGCTGATGGCGTCACCTACTCGTGCTGGCCCACGGGGGGCGGCCGGGGAGGCGGCACCCGGGCCCCTGATAAAATCCTCCGGGCGGCGGGCCGCTTGCCCTCGGCGTGAAGGGGGCCCACCCAGCCCTCCCTAAGCCCGGGGAAACCCCCAACCGCGCCCAATTCCCTGAGGGAAGCTCACGGCCCAAGACGGCGGAGGGATGGTGCGACCCCCTCCGGGGCCCTGGGAGACCTCCACCCACACTCTCGGCTTCACCACGGGTGGGACCCCAACAGCGTCTGGCCTCCGGGCCCCAAAATGGGACAACCGCCCTGCTGTCGCCGTCTTCCTTCCCTGGAAAAGGGGTTTTGAGCTGGCCAACGCCCACGCCCATCCTGGCCGCGCGGGTGCGGGGGGCGTGCGGGAGCTCCTCGCCGGATTGAGGATTCCCTCTGGCACCGCCGCGCCGGGTCAGGTTCCAGGGCGAAAATCCATACAGGGAGCTGGAGAACGGCACGCCCGGGGGGGGCCCAAAGCCCCCCCCTTTTCCCACCCCTGATGGAGCAGCTGGTCGGCCTGCCGTTCCGGGAGGGCACGGCACTTTCAGCTACGCCGAACTTGGTCCTGGTCGTCACTGGCCGGGGTTTTACCGGGCCCTCGCCCAGCAAGCCTTGACCGGTCTTTGCAAGTCAGAGAGCGGGTCTCAAAATTCGGCTGAGGTCCAAGGCTAGGGGGTTCAAGGCCGTCCCCCCCGGTCTGTCCCCTACATACAGGGGCACAGGCGGCTTGGACCCACGCCTTCCAGACCTCAAATTTGGGTTGCCGGGCCTCCACTTACTATAGGTCACGTATCTGAGGGGGGGGGCGAGACCAGGCCCCAAGTCTGAGGGGCCCTAGAGACCACGCCGGGGCCACTATCAGGCGCGCCTCTTTCTGCCATGTGCGGCCCTTGTAGTACACGCGCCCGTCTTGTCCCCCGTTATCGCTCACTTTTGCAGAGAAGTTAGAGGTTCCCTTTAAACCGAGCTTTGAGGACCCTGCTGGGGGCACCGCGCTGGGCAAACACCCCCGCAGCAGGCGGGGGCACGGTTGGTGCCCCTAGCACCGGGTTGACAGATCGTGGCCTGTCGGGGGGGGCCAAAATCCTTTTCCAGGAAGGGAGTCTGTGCGCGGGAAGGCTGTGCAGGTCTTGCCAAGCAGCCGTGAAACCTATCGCCGGGCACACCTGGCTGCAGAGGGTGGGAGACGCCGCCATCCACCTCCCCCCGGCCACACCCCCCTGTGCTGGACGACCTGACCGCCCCGCTGTCAAATGCTCCTCCGCCCCCGTGGAGCCCCTGCCCCCCAGGTGATTATCGCCACCCCCGCCGGCCCGAAGGCGTTGTGCACGCGGGGGGGGCTAGGGAGCACGCCCCCAGGCGGGGGCCCCGCCAATTTCCCCGCGCGTCGCCCTGCGGCGGTGGGCGCAGCCAATGTTCCCCGCAGCGCGCGGGGCGCATCTACTACACCGCGGGTCCGTTGACCCTGAGAGAGGCCTGACAGGGGCTCGGTGGTTACGGGCGGTAGGTTTCCTGGAGGCACCCACCATTTCTCCACGCTGCGCGGGCTGGTGGCGATAGAACGCGCCCTTCCACGCCCCGGGCCCACAGGGGAGGGGGTGGTGATTCACACCGACCCATTTCTGCCCTGCAGGTCCTAGGGAGCCCCGACACCGTGGACAAAATGCAGCCCCCCGCCATCCGGGCCACATCCAGGGCCCCGCCGCAGGGGGGCCGCGTAAGGTTCAACTGGGTCCCACCAAATAGGCGTCCGTGGCAACGAGGGGCCCTGAGGCGGCCGGGAGGGCCCCCAGACCCCCCCCAGCGGGGCCTTTACGTCTTACCACACCAAGGGGGGAAGGTACTGGCCAGACCGTGCCCTCTGTGCCCGAGCAACCGATCGCCAGCTGGTGCGACATTGGGCGGCACCTGGGACAAAAAGCACGAAAAACAAAGAGCCCTTACGCCCCCCCTCAGCAGCTGTCCCCGGCGAGGAGGTCGTTTTTACAAAACCCACTTCGGCTTGGGTACGTAACCCTGGAGGAGCTGAGGGACGGGTTTGAGGAGCGGCCGTGTAGCACTTCCTTTATGACCCCCCCTCCCCTGACCCCCACCTCTTTCCCGTCCCCCTACGAGCGGGTCAGACGTGCGTCCCGTAAACGCGGGCCCCCCCTCGTACGGCAGTTTTGAAAAATCTGCCCTGCTGCTGGAGGGGCGCGTGCCCCCCCCCCCCCCCCCCCCGGGTGAAAAACTAAAGGGGGGAGTGACCCCACGCCCCCCCACCTGTACCTGACTTGGCGCGGCTACAGCGGGGGGCTGATGCCCGCTCATTTATTACTTTTTTTTTTTTTTTGATATATGATTGTATGTATTGTTTGATTATGTCAAAATGTATATGATATGTTATTTAAAGAATTTAAAAAATAAAAATTAAAAAAAAAAAAACTTTTACGCAGAAAATTTTGACGCGATTTAAAAACTTTTTTTTTGGGGGATTTTTTTTTTTTTTGACGCAATTCGCGTCAAAAGCTAAAAAGTACACGGGGCCCGTTTTGCGCGATCGCGTCACCCTGCGTGAAAAGGGGTTAACTAAAAACACTATGTCCCCATTTTATTAAGCACAAACCACCGCCACGTCACGAATCGACGTGCCCAAACAAAAATTTCGCTTTCTGCCGCAACAAAATTTTTGCGGGTCGGGGAATCATTTCCCCGGATGATTTTAAAAGCAAGCGAAATTTGAGAAACGAAATTTTTTTTTTTGCAAGCGAATTTCACTTGCTCCCCGCAAAAACGCCTAAGGTTTGTTAAAAAGGAGACGAAGTGGAGAGGACCTATGAAGCGAACTAGCACAAAATAACAAGCGAGTTCCCTAGGGGGCTGTTTTTTTGGGTTACTTATTTTCATTAATGACTAAGACAGTGGGATTATCAGTGATTTAGTAAGTTTGCCCATGGTGCTAAAAAATTATGATAATTGGTACGGACCTGGAATTCTCACCTATCCGAATTATCGCCACCGTCGGCGAGTGCTCCAATTTTTCACGGGGATTTCTGTTCACTTTATTTGATTCTAAGAAACATTCTCTCTATGAGCTTCCGTCGCAAATCACTACATTCGGAGATATAATATGTTTTTAACAGGAAGGAGTGTATACGAGATATGAAAATTAAACTAACCTAACCCCACCTTTTGACTCGTTAACCAAACCTATTCTAACCCCACGTTTTATCCTCCTAACTAAAGCCAAATCTGCATTAAAAAGTGTCCGCGGCAAGGGAAGAACAGAGGCGATGCAGGTCACAAGAGCCCGTCAGGGTGGCAAGGTTGGTAGAGACGTGAGCTCGCAATGTGCAGCGTCCCTGTGCATTCGGTCAGCGGTTCGAGTCCGCCTAGTTCGTGCTGACGTGGCGGCGCTTTGTATAGTCAATAACCTTGTAGTTGGTACTTGCAAAGTGTCTAGATAGGATGAAAATCTTATCTTATCTTAGGTCACAAGAGGAAGAAGGGTGAGGCGCACGTAAACACTTGTCTCTCGCCTCCCTATACACAACATGTTATATCTCCAAAAGTAATGATTTGCGACGGAAACTCAGAGAGAATGTTTCCTAGAATCCAATAAGGTTAACAGAAACCATACTTCCAATTGTGTAGGGAATTTCGGTTCTAATGTAAAATACTACTACTATTTTCGGCGACAGCTCCAATCCTTGTACTTGGTATGACATTACCCATTATGTACGCTTAATCTTAATCAGCTTTTACCCGTGTTTATGGGTACCTGGAACTCTCGCCGCCGTCGGCGAGTGTTCCAATTTTGGTTACATTCTATAGAGTCCTTGGTATTATTCTAGTGTTTGCCCATACTCCCCCTCTCCCACAAAACCAGCTTGGGGACCTGGGGAAATGCGGGATATTTGGCTGGGATACAAAATATGCGTCGCAACCACATAGTTTTTGAGTTAGGGATGTTGAAAAACTTCCCTAGATCTAGGTAAAATTCATTGGATTTCTTCTGAGTCCAGCGACGTGTGAACCTGACGATCCTCACAGAATGATGACCGAAGTGTCGAGAACCCCCCCAACCCCCCCGCTAGGAGGTTTGGTTAGATTTGGTTAGGCTAGGATAGGTTAGATTTGGTTAGCTTAGGTTAGATTCGGTTAAATTCAGTTAGGTTAGATTTGGTTAGGTTAGGTTATCGGTGGGTCAAACCCTCCGCTAGGTTAGGTTAAATTTGGTTAGACAAATTTCTCTTGATATAGGGAAATTACCCTAGATCTAGGGAATTTTAGCCCCCCTACATAACTCTTAAATTACGTGTTTCCGACGCATAATTTGTTCCCCACCCAAAAACCCCGCATTCCCAGAGGTTCCCAAAATTGTTTGGGGGAAGTGGGAGAGTATGGACAAACACTAGAATTTTATAGAGTCCTTTCCCGCCCTTACAAGTGGGCTTTTTTCTCCAGAATTTCACAGATCCCATCAGATACCTAAACATTAGATATTAAAACATAATTATAAAGTGGGGGAGAGATGCCCCTTTCCTCCCTCATCCCCACTGGACCCCCAAAAAACATATTACTAACCTAACCTGATCAATAACGTTGCGAGACCAAAGGGCGGGAAAGGACTCAAGAATTTTACCAGGTTTGGTTAGGTTATTGAAAGTTGTGAGGGTCCGTAGGAAAAGGAGAGGAGGATAAATAAGGAAATAGAAGAAGAGAATGGGGGAAGCGAGAGAATACTGATAACGGTAGTGGGTAGAGAGAGAGACGACAATGTTTTGCTGACACAAGTTATCCTTATCAGCCCGCGAGGGGGTGAGCAAGGAGGCCACCTCCAGTTTTGCTGACAGGTATTCAGCATATGAGCGTCCACGAGGAGGAGTAAGAGGAGGGAGTGAGGAATAGGAGGAGGAAGTGAGGAGTGAGAGAGAATGAGAGGGGAAGAAGGAACGAGAGATGGGAAAAAAGGGGTAAATAGTGCTGAGCCAACAGAGTTGCCCGCGGTCAAAGAGCCATCAACTCACGCCGTCACCTCACACCTCACTCCATAACTGTCGCACTGAGATAACCTTTGACTTGTACCCACCACCACAAGCCTGGCCTCTCCCTGAACACAGAGGAGAGAAGATCAGAATCTATATATCCTCCGGTGCGGGCACACGCCTTACTGCGTCGCGGTGACCTCTTATACGAGACTAAGTGTATTGTCTAGGTGCAGCGAGCGAGTTTACGCGTTTATTCCTTCCAGGTCTCTTAGGGCGACGCACGCGCTCAAGTTTGTGGCTGAGTCCCACTCTGCGCGCCCGCCAACACACGCCACGCCCTTAAACGACGCCCCAACGTTCGCTGCTCCGCTTTGTCACCCGGGGCAGGTGCTACTCAACTCTACGATGCCCCGAAGTCTTGCCAGAGCACCTTCCCCTGTGGCTTTGCTCCTGTGTTTCCCCTGGGCTTTTGAGACGACGGGGCCACGGCGGGGCGACCAAGGAGCGCCCCGCATTGCCCCACGGGGCGGGAAGTGCAACTCTACGGTGTCACGACGCCCCTGCAACACACCCGCCCCTGTGGCCTTTCTCCTGGGCCCCCAGGGATCTCGAGGCCACGGCGGGGCGACCAAGGAGCGCCCCGCATTGTCCCACGGGGCGGGAAGTGCAACTCTACGGTGTCACGACGTCCCTGCAACACACCCGCCCCTGTGGGCTTTCTCCTGGGCCCCCAGGGATCTCGAGGCCGCGGCGGGGCGACCAAAGAGCGCCCCGCTTTGCCCCAGGGGGGCAGGTACGTGCAACTCTACGGTGCCACGACGTCCTGCAACACTACCTGTCTCTGTGGCTTCTCTCCTGGGCCCCCGGGGATCACGGGGCATTGGCGAGACACGCGGCGGGCTAGGGAAGGAGGTGAAACTCTACGCTGCTACGACGCCCTACTAGACACCTGCTCCTGTGACTTCCCCTGGGTTCCCCCTGGGACCCCGGGGCATGGCAAGACACATGCAGCAGGGTTTGAGGACCCCTTGAGTACCACGTACAGGTCCACCAGGAGGCTACGCAGCAGATGGTGATGTATTAATTATGATACAGTGCATGACAGGGCGGGCGATGAAGGATGCCCCCGAGGAAACTGTGCAAGTCAGGGACCTCGCGGGCGACAGGCAGGGTCGCCCCCCCGGCAATGCCGGGGCGTTTAGCAGCCTGGGGAGGCAAGCTCCCCGTATCTCCGACGCGAGGGGGCACTGCCCCGGTTAATGTGCAAAGTAAGTACTTTGGAGTACCTGGAGATATGCCCAACCCGGCACCTTACAGGTAGGGGTGCCGGGGATTAGTTGTCATGCCACGTCAGCGACCGATTGGATAGAACCGTAGCGGGTGGGGGGACCGCTAACACGAGCGACCACCCCCCGTTGAGCCCCCCTCTCTCCTAGAGTCGGGGCTTAACAAAAGTTAAGGTTATAATGGACGAGAACTGTGCAGTCGCTACCGCTGTTACCACTTGCGTTTAAAAAAAAAAATTTACCCAGTATACTGTACTGTATTAATCCACTTCTGTGTAACTTTCACAATATTTTTTTCACAAATTAAAGAAATTACATAGTTGTCTACAAGTGTAATAGCGCATACACACATCTTCCTCGTTCAGAGAACCCCCCATCCTTTAGGAGGTTAGGTTAAAGTTCGGTTAGTTTAATAATGCCGCCGGGGGGCATATTCCCCAACTCTATGGGAGTATGTGGTTTCCGAGTGAAGAGGCTTGGCTGTAGCTCCGAAACTAACCATAGGATTTTCTCGAAAATACCCTCATTGTGATTCCTACACAAAGTTATTGTTTAATGAAGGGAAACTAACCTAACCTAATCGTAACCTAGCGTAACCTAACCTAACATGTTCAAGATTAAACGCGACATACTGTTCCAGAAAACTGGAATATGCTGCCGGGGGGAGGGAGAGGACATTTAACCCTTCAAACCCTTTCATCTTTCCCTTTAGGAGGTTAGGTCGAAGTTCAGTTAGGGTAATAATCACCCCGGCAGGACGGGGCAAGCGGACCACTCGGCGGTGGCGGGCGAATGCGGGGCGGGGCGGGCCACACTTTTATTTATTACAACAAAAAATGTTCTACGAGTTTCTGGAAAAAATGGAAAGAAACATCTCCATGTGATAAAGTACCATTTTTTGGCAAAGAAAATGAAGTCAGTGTCTCAAAAAATTACCGTGCAGTCGTCATCCATTTTACAGAAGTTAAGTTATTGACTTATTGAGTCATTGACTCAGAGTGCTGAGAACGGCACTCGGAGACGCTAACCACTCGCGCCTCCCCTAATCAATCAATCATTGGGGGCATACGCCGGGGTGCGCGTTGCCTCGCCCACCCTACAACGCCACTCCCGGGGGTCACCACGCGCGAGTCCCCATGCAGGCTCCCTTCCCATACCAAGCAGCTCTCGACAAGAAACATCAACTTGCCCCAGCCACGAGCCTTGTGGGCGCCCCCTTGGCCTCCTCCACGCCGGATTGTGTCTTACAGATACAACCCGATGGTAAGGATCGGTTTCAGGATAGGATCCCACATGCCCATTTAGCCGAAGTTGGCGCTGACGGACTAGGCAGGTAATAGGCCTCGATTCAGTTTCACGGTGCAATCGCCGATTTGACACATAATTATAATCGGCCAATGATAACACGCGCCTCAGATTCTGAGGCTCTGAGCCAATGAGCGTTACGCTACCATACGTGTCTCGGCAGTCCGGTCTGTTGCGAGGAAAAACAATACCGAAATCCAATACCGACCAAATAATATACCGATACCGGTATACCGATGCACTACCAATACCGATACCGGTATACCGAAAATAAAAAATATCGGTAATACCGGTAATACCGGTGCTAAAATGCCGATATTTCGGTATACCGAAAACCGGTGCACATCCCTAGAGAAACTTAGCTGGATTGAGGGAGCTATGAGAGATGGACAAGACCATTCCTTTTCTCTCTCACATCTCCAGGATTTTTCCTGCTATCTCCCTCGTCTCCTACTTGCTTTAGTCCCTTTGATGGAGATCCTATCTCACACAGAGTCCATCTCTCCTCCTAATGAATTAATATATGCTTTTTTAATAATGGAAAGAAGGGTGCTACTATAGCGTGCGGTCTACATCGGGGCCGTCAGTCTACGCTCCCCTAACGTGCGGTCTACAAAGATCCCGCCTGACCTGACCTGACCTGACTACCCCATTGCTTTAATGTGCATTCCAACAAGTCCACACCTGACCTGACCTTACCTGATCTGAGTACCGGGACCCTACTCAACCTTATAAAATGAGAATCAACGAAGTAATGTCTCAGTATCCTCCTAAAATTCAAGCCGAGAACATCAGTCTGTTCATGCTTCGAGATCATCATGCTGTTGAAAGAATTCTACAGAAGTGTCATCTTGACAGAAGAAACAGCGGTTAAGTTTTTACGTGGAAACAATCTTCTGGACACACCACAAGAAGCAGACCCGTGTCATCGGTGTGGCAGTGTTAGCAAGAAAAAAGAAAACGTGACAGAGGTGGGGAATATCGGCCTGTGCTTCGCTATCCTCGCAGAGGGTGCCAATCTCACGTTCTGTTCGCAAAGGCAACACATTCTTCCATTACGTGGACATCAACTACAAGTTAAACTGTAACCTGAGTTTGTGCGAAATTTTAGAACTGGTGTTCTTTTTTGTAATAGAAATACCCATGAACACAGCAGTGAGTGTAACAGGAAAATCGTTCAATACTGTGACTGACTGGTATAATATGTGCCGAGAGGTGTGTGGAGCCATTGTTTCTCATCGCGCACGAGGTAAAATGGTTGGCACAGTGGAAAACTCTATCCAAATTGACGAAGCAAGATTTGCTGGTCGACGGAAATACAATCGTGGGAGAATGCTAACTGGCGACCAGGCTCCTCTCTCCGAAGACAGTGATGCAGTGTACGAAACCATAGGACCATGGACCAGAATTGATGGTCCGTGGGTTTTTGGTCTCAAGCAAGGCTCTGATTGTCGGTATTTTTATGTGCAAACGACGTGACAGAAACAACTCTGATCCCCATCATTGAGCGGGAATGTGAAGCTGCCGATCAGTGATTCATTCCGATGAATGGCCTGCGTATGGCAATCTAAATGCCGTTGGTTACACTCATTTTACGGTGAACCATCAAGAAAATTATGTGGATCCAGTGACAGGAGCAAACACGCAAGCGATTGAACGAACATGGTTGGATGCCAAAACACGCATTCTAAAGCAAATGAGAGGCGTTGGTAGTGAGCTGTTTCAATCACACCTTGATCATTTTTGCTGGAAAGTGCTACGAAAAGATGCAGAGGATTTATTTGTGGCATTTCTAAATGATATACAAAGTGTATATCGTTAAAGGATATAAGAGGCAATGCCATTAATTTAATGTAATATTCAACATGTATACCCTTTACAATTTATGATTGATGTGATTATGAAGTATGTGTAATTATGAATTATGTGTGATTATGAAATATGTAATCAATTATTTACTACTATTATTTACTACTATTACTACTATTTACTACAATTATTTACTACATGATTCATGTGATTATGAATATGTGTAATTATAAATTATGTGTGATTATGAAGTATATGTAATCAATTATTTACTACTACTATTTACTATTATTACTACTAGTTACTACAATTATTTACTACGTACATGATTCATGTGATTATGAAGTATGTGTAATTATGAATTATGTGTGATTATGAAGTATGTGTGATTATGAAGTATGTGTAATCAATTATTTACTACAGTGCTGATAAAAAATGTTGATATATTATTTTGTTTTCTTATAATGCTCTTCTGTAAATCAGACAATGTTTTGTTTATTTGATGATAATTAATAAATTACTTACTAAAGTTTTGTTTTTTCTATAATTCTCTACTGTATAATAGACAATATATTATAGCAATAGTAAATTGCAGCGAGAAGTGTAGAGTGTAGAGTGTAGGTAGCGAGTAAGAAATGTAGGCCGCACGCTATAGTGTAAAATGTCCCGGTAGACCGCACGCTATAGTGTAAAATGTCCCGGTAGACCGCACGCTATAGTGCAAATGTCCCGGTAGACCGCACGCTATAGTGCAAATGTCCCGGTAGACCGCACGCTATAGTGTAAAATGTCCCGGTAGACCGCACGCTATAGTATTAAAATGTCCCGGTAGACCGCACGCTATAGTAGACAAATGTCCCGGTAGACCGCACGCTATAGTGTAAATGTCCGGTAGACCGCACGCTATGTAAAATGTCCGGTAGACCGCACGCATAGTGTAAATGTACGGTAGACTGCACGCATAGTGCAAATGTCCGTAGACCGCACGCTATAGTGTAATGTCGTAGACCGCACGCATATGTAAAGTCCCGGTAGACCGCACGCTATAGTTTAAATGTCCCGTAAGACCGCACGCTATAGTATAAATGTCCGAGACGCACGCATAGTGTAAAGTCCGGTAGACGCACGCTATAGTATAATGTCCGTAGACGCACGCTATAGTGTAAATGCCGGTAGCCGCACGCTTATGTGTAAATGTCATAGACGCACGCTATAGTGTAAATGTACCGATAGACCGCACGCTATAGTTAAAATGTCCAGTAGACCGCACGCTATAGTGATAATGTCCGTAGACGCACGCTAAGTATAATGTCCGGTAGACCGACCTATAGCAAAGTCCGGAGACCGTCACGCTATAGTAAATGTCGTAACGCACGCTATAGGCAAAGTCCGGTGACCGCACGCTTATAGCTTTAAATGTCGGTAGACGCACGCTATAGTTGCAATGTCCGGTTAGACCGCAAGCTATAGTGCAAAGGTCCCGTAGACCGCACGTATAGTAGCACCGAAAGAAGTACTACCTTTTTTAATAATAGAAAGAAGTAACCTTTTTTAATAATAGAAATGAAGTTACTTTTTTTAATAATAGAAAGGAAGTTACCTTTTTTAATGGAAAGAAGTTACCTTTTTTAATAATGGAAATAAGTTACCTTTTTTTAATAATAAAAATTTGAGTTACTTTTTTTTTAATAATAGAAAGAAGTTACCTTTTTTTAATAATAGAAGGAAGTTACCTTTTTTTGATAATGGAAAGAAGTTACCTTTTTTTAATAATAGAAGGAAGTTACCTTTTTAATAATAGAAAGAAGTTACCTTTTTTTAATAATGGAAATAAGTTACCTTTTTTTTTAATAATGGAAAGAAGTTACCTTTTTTAATAATAGAAAGAAGTTACCTTTTTTTAATAATAGAAAGAAGTTACCTTTTTTAATAATGGAAAGAAGTTACCCTTTTTTAATAATAGAAAGAAGTTACCTTTTTTTTAATAATACTAGAAAGAAGATTACCTTTTTTATATAATAGAAGAAGTCCTTTTTTTTAATTGTCTTTTTTTATAATAGGAAAGAAGTTACCTTTTTAAATATAGAAGAAGTACCTTTTTATAATGAAAGAAGTTACCTTTTTTATATTATAGAATGAAGTTTCCTTTTTTTTAATAATAGAAAGAAGTTACATTTATTTAATAATAGAAAGAAGTTACCTTTTTTAATAATGGAAAGTTACCTTTTTTTAATAATAGAAAGAAGTTACCTATTTTTAATAATAGAAAGAAGTTACCTTTTTTTAATATTGGAAAGAAGTTACCTTTTTTTAATAATAGAAAGAAGTTACCCTTTTTTAATAAATAAACAAGACGTTACCTTTTATATAGAAAAATACCTTTTTTTATATAATAGAATGAAGTTCCTTGTTTTTTTTATAAGAAGGAAGTTACCTTTTTTATAATGGAGTACCTTTTTTTTTATAATGAAAGAAGTTACCCTTTTTTTAAATAATAGAAAGAAGTTACCTTTTTTTTTAAATTGGAAAGAAGTTACCTTTTTTTTAATAATAGAAAAAAAGTTACCTTTTTTTAAATAGAAAGAAGTTACCTTTTTTTTAATAATAGAAAGAAGTTACCTTTTTTAATAATGGAAAGTTACCTTTTTTTTTTAATAATGGAAAGTTACCTTTTTTGTAAACACAACACACACACACACACACACACACACCACACACACACACACACACACACACACACACACACACAAACATGTATATATTCTTAAGGAGGAAAAAAGGGCATGAATGAAGGAAGGAAGGAAGGAGGAAGGAAGGAAGGAAGGAAGGAGGAAGGAAGGAAGAGATGAGAAGAGGAGGAGGAGGAGGAGGAGGAGGAAAGAAGGGCATGAAAGGAGGAAGGAAGGAAGGAGGAAGGAAGGAAGGAAGGAAGGAAGGAAGGAAGGAAGGAAGGAGGAAGGAAGGAAGAGATGGAGAGGAAGGAGGAAAAGAAGAAGAGGAAGAGAAGAGGAGATGGAGAGGAAGAGAAGAGGAGAGGAGGAGGAGGAGGAGGAAAGAAAGCATGAAAGAAGGAATGAAGGAAGGAAGAAAGAAGGAAGGAATGAAGAGATGGAGAGGAAGAGAGGAAGAAGGAAAAGAAGAAGAGGAGGAGGATTCTGGGAGGGGCTTTGACAGGGTATGTAGGGGGGAAGGGGGGATGAGAGGGGGGCAGGGGAAGGGGGGAGGGGGGAGGGGGGAAGGAAGGGGGGAGGGGCTGACCTGGGCAAGGCAAGAATTCAAGGCCAAGGCCACACACACACACACACACACGGAAAGGTAGTAGGCAATCCCCCTCTTTAAATACTCTTAATTACCTCATTAGCGATACAGGTAGAGTAATTATTGTTATTATTAAGGGGTTATTATTAATATTATTATTTTACACACGTACTTTGTTTTGGTATGCTATGTATGTATGTGATTTTGTGTCCGTGTGTGTGTGTATGTGTGTGTGTGTGTTCTTCCGTCATCCTGGAGAGAGGAGAGAGAGAGAGAGAGAGAGAGAGAGAGAGAGAGAGAGAGAGAGAGAGAGAGAGAGAGAGAGAGAGAGAAGAGCATAAAATTAACGAGGAGAAATGGATATTGACGAAAGGAGAGAGAGAGAGAGAGAGAGAGAGAGAGAGAGAGAGAGAGAGAGAGAGAGAGAGAAGAGAGAGAGAAGAGAGAGAGAGAGAGAGAGAGAGAGAGAGAGCCACGAAATATATATAAATAACAAACACTAACCTGGAAATAAGTCAATAACGTAAAATCCAGAGGTGAAGACATGTCCTCCCCCTCTCACTGCTCGCCGCTCGGGGTTGACCAAGGAATATAGAGGAATCACCTTCCTTGTCCTCTATATTCCTTGGGGTTGACTGACGAAAGTGGTTCCAAATTTTTCCAATCACGTCATCATTCAACTGTTTCCTCATTTCCTTTCTATCTGTTAAAAAAACCCCACTAAATAAATAGAAAAAACTGAACATAGGCTACATTAAATTCATCATTTCGAAACCCTATTCTAATACACTGATATAGCAATAGCGTGACAGAGCAGTTAATAGATTATCTTTACGAGACTTTTGATTGCCTCACAGAATTCTAACCACGCCTAACTACCTCAATAACCACTAAATTACGTAACTACCGGTACTTAACTAGACTTATGGATTGTTTCTCGCTCGATGGAAGATGACACAAG
>JACEEZ010000170.1:227500-230000 GCA_016584305.1 Chionoecetes opilio | reverse complement strand
TCTCCTATCACATGAATTTCTAACATCTCTTTCTTTTACATTCCCTACATTCCATACTAACTACTTCTATACTAAATTATCTACGTATCATATATCTTCTAACTATCAATCTATTATCTATTTATCTATACCTTGCCTTCTCACCTTGCCTTTCTCCCCTAATCGACGGTCTAAAGTCTTTCTATCAATTCTATTCTTATTCCTATCTATCACTTTTTGTTCTTTAATTTCTTCAAACAACAACAAAAAACCAGTGTTGTAGGTCTCGAGACTGGTCTTGGTCTCGAGACCGGTCTCGAGACCAGTTTGATGTGGTCTTGGTCTTGGTCTTGATCTTGATCTCGTTTGATGTGGTCTTGGTCTTGATCTTGGTCTCGAAGCTTCTGGTTTCGGAGATTGGCTCGAGACCAGGTCGAGACCAGGATTAAAAAGTGCATCGCGGCGTGGGGAAGGTCGGAATTTATTATCATACACGGAGAAAAATCATGGCTGTTTCGATTCACGGTGCGCCATACAGCGTTGTACTGTCTATAGATACTGTCTGACCAGCTCTACGGTGATGATCCATGAGATGAGCCCTGCGAGCGCTGATAGAGTGCGTGCGAGTTGAGAGAACATGCATGACGTGGCCATTCTCGCAGTGATAATCTCCGTTTGCACGCACGCATGTTTGCAGTTCTGTTCACCTCCATGTACTTCATATATGTGTAGGCCTATGTAATCCTCGCACCCTTCGTACACGTACACCACAGGTTTAGCTAGCTCGCTTGGAAAACGTAACCACAAAACTTGCTATTTTCCTATGTTTGTTTCTTCATGCCAACGAAGCAATGAAAGCAGAAATATATGACCTAGATTTTCAGTTGTTCACATATATTAATTTTTGTAAATATATTTCTTCCCTTATACGTTATCCTTAGCCCCCTTCTACCACCAGAGCTCGTTAGTCGTTACATCGAGCACATCTGGCAGCAGGGTTGCCAGGTGCACAAACCACAAAATATACGTTTGGCATTCACACTTTACTTTTTTGGCATTTTCAATTTTTCTTCATAAGAAAATGAAATTCAATTGACGAATATTTCTGGCAAATTCCAAAATTTGTTGAGTAATTTCTGGCAAAAAATACAACAATTGGCAGGACCTGGCAACTCTGTCTGGCAGTGACATAGGACGTCGGACAGTGAGTACACAGACAGTGAAGACGCAGTACAGACCAAAAACATTCAGATAATAGTCATATTTATAAAAAATATTTTTATATGCCTGTTCTTTGTCTTGGTCTTGGTCTCGTAGGGTCTGGTCTTGGTCTTGGTCTCGGAGGGTCTGGTCTTGACTACAACACTGTTTGCTTGTATAGTGGTTATGTAGTACAGTTCCATGCTTATATAACTATGCTCTTTATCAATGTTAATCCCGGGACCACATAGGTATTTCGATATATGGTTAGGAGGCAAGGCAGTATTTTAGTGTCTTGTTCCGAAAATTAGACCCCTTGGTATTATGTGGTTACTGGGCACCACTGTTTTAGATGACTTTATGATCCTTTTCTGATGAATTTTGATGTGTTTCAAAATATTATGAGATTCGTTTTTGTCGGAAATTAGATGTCTTGTTCCGAAAGTTAGACCTCTTAGTAAAATTTGGTTATTGGGCATCACTATTTTCGAAGACTATAATGCTTTTCTGATGAGTTTTGATGTGTTTTATATTAATATGATACCTTCTGTTGTCGGAAATCAATATTTTTTTTCTATAACTCACACCTTCCATTTAGTGTCTTGTTCCGAAAATTAGACCACATGGTAATATTTGGTTACTGGGCACCACTGTTTTCGAAGACTATATTATACTTTTCTGATGAGTTTTAATGTGTTTTGACAGAATATGACAATTGTTTTTGGTGGAAATCAATATTTTTCTATAACTCCCACCTCCCATTTAGTGTCTTGTTCCGAAAATTAGACCCCTCGGTATTATTTGGTTACTGGGCACCACTGTTTTCGAAGACTTTATGATACTTTTCTGGTGAATATTGATGTGTTTGAAAATAATATGAGATTCGTTTTTGTCGGAAATCAAATGTCTTGTTCCGAAACTTAGACACCTTGGTAATATTTGGTTACTGGGCACTACTGTTTTCGAAGAATATATGATGCTTTTCTGGTGAATATTGATGTGTTTGAAAATAATATGAGATTCGTTTTTGTCGGAAATCAAATGTCTTGTTCCGAAACTTAGACACCTTGGTAATATTTGGTTACTGGGCACTACTGTTTTCGAAGACTATATGATGCTTTTCTGGTGAATATTGATGTGTTTGAAAATAATATGAGATTCGTTTTTGTCGGAAATCAAATGTCTTGTTCTTACTGGGCGACAGTTTTCCATCACTGGGAGACATTTTGGTCGCCCAGTTGTGATGTTAAAAAATGCACTGCTAAACTATCTACCTATCATCTATCTTCTTCTCACCTGTTACCTGCCTTTCCCCCAAAGC
>JACEEZ010000170.1:197500-225000 GCA_016584305.1 Chionoecetes opilio | reverse complement strand
CGGCTACTCCTATAGTATATTAGACAAGTGCTTCTGGGCCCTTCGGACCCATGTATTGATGTTTGTAGTAGTATACGTATATTAGACAACAAGTGATTGCAAACTTCCATCGTGTTGTTGCTGTCGTTGGTCACTGGTCAAACAAAGTGCCTCGAGGTAGACCACGTTCCGTGTGATTCCAACCCTTTGTGTTCCGTGTGATTCCAACCTTTTGTGTTCCGTGTGATTCCAACTCTTTGTGTTCCATGTGATTCCAATCCTTTGTGTTCAGTGTGATTCCAACCATTTGTGTTCCGTGTGATTCCAACCATTTATGTTCCGTGTGATTCCAACCCTTTGTGTTCCGTGTGATTCCAACCCTTTGTGTTCCGTGTGATTCCAACCCTTTGTGTTCCGTGTGATTCCAACCCTTTGTGTTCCGTGTCAACACACACACAATCACACACTCACACAAACGTTAAGTCCATGAGTCTACTAAGTTTGTGGAATGCGGCAAGACTTTACCGCAGTGACTTTCCTGTAATCTAATACTCCTAAGTGTTTTTAGCCCAAAACCCCCCTTCAAAATTATTCAATCGACATGGGACCAAGCCGCTTAACACCTACGATTTATTTGCGATTTTTTGAGCCTACTCTCATCATAATTGAATATACAGTTTCGGTTACCCAAAACAGACAGACAGACAGACACACACACCGACACACGGCTACTCCTATAGTATATTAGATTTTATCAAGTCACTTGTGGAAATTATTCACCAACCACCCTCTCAATTAGTAGAGTGGTAGTTTAGTTCCCCCCATTATGAGGGAGGTATTGTTCGCTCACCATAGGGGGAGAGTAAGATAAGATAAGATTTTCATCCTATCTAGACACTTTGAAAAGCCCAAAACTACAAGGTTATTGACTATACAAAGCGCCGCCACGTCAGCATGAACTAGGCGGACTCGAACCGCTGACCGAATGCACAGGGACGCTGCACATTGGGAACTCACGTCTTACCAACCTTGCCACCCTGACGGGCTAGGGGGAGAGTAGGAATGTATAAAATATATATATATATATATATTATATATATATATATATATATATATTAATATATATATAATATATATATATATATATAATATTATATATATATATATATATATATATATATATTAAGTAAAATGTAATGGGTAGAAATTAAAGCGACTAAAGTGACTTGATACATTGGAAAGACTATAGTATTTCACCTCTTCCATTACCTCCCTCACCCTTTCTCTCTCCCAGGCAACGCAAGGATGGGCGGGCGGCGTGGGTGTATTCCAGACACGCCCACACACTGACAACCTCACCTCCCTCCTATCTAATATACGCCAGGTAAAGTTTTTTGTTTTGTTTTTCGTGAGAATGTATGTATATAATATATGTATAACTTACTCACCTATGTATAATGTTCCCATTTATACACGTAGTTAAGAAGACAGCTGTGGCGGGTGGCGGTGGTGGTGGTGAGTGAGGATTTGTCTCTCCTCCACGCCATCTGTGAGGCGGTTCTGGTATCGCGGGTGCTGGTTTGGCCAACGCGGTTTGTGATTCTCACGCGCCTCCACCCCCACCGCGCCCACGCCCTCCTCCACGCCCATTGGTCTTTGAAAATGATGAATGCAGTCCTAATAAACCTGGAAAATGGAAAAAATCAAAGGTAAAAATCAAAAAAAAATCAATTCTTAGGTAATGATTTTTTTTTTTGGTATATATGTAAAAGAAAATCCTTATAAACCTGGAAAATGGAAAAAAATCAAAGGTAATAAAATAAATATAAATTTAAGGTAATGCATTATTTTTTTTTTTGGTATATAATTTATGTGAACAAAATTCCTTATAAACCTGGAAAATGGAAAAAAATCATAGGCATTTAAGTTTTGTTTATCTATTGTGTGGTTTTTGTGTGTGTTTTGGTATTTATGTACAATTTTTTTCCTTATTAATCTTGAAAATGGAAAAAAAATCATAGGTATATAGAATTTTCTCTTTTGCATGTGTGTGTTTTTGTAAGAGTGTTTTTTCTATCTTTTGTAAATGTGTGTGTGTGTGTGTGTGTGTGTGTGTGTGTGTGTGTGTGTGTGTGTGTGTGTGTGTGTGTGTGTGTGTGTGTGTGTGTGTGTGTGTGTGCAGTTTTCCTTGTTAATTACAGGTGTGGTGTGTATGTCTACCTGCCGTACAGTCCCCCAGGTGGTGCAGGACAGGTGGTACAGGTGGCTACGTGGACGCCGGCAGATGGTCTCGTCTCTCTCGCCCCCTTCCCTCTCTTCTCCGATAAATATTCCAAGTAAGAGTTTAGATTGTGACTGATTTTAGATTTATATTTTAGGTTTAGATTATATTTGGATTATATTTTGATTGGAAAAGTGAAGAAATATATACTTGTCATTGATTTAAGTAGAACTACACCTACTATTATTGCTACTACTATTACTACTACTACTACTACTACTACTACTACTACTAATAATAATAATACTAATACTAATACTGCTGCTACTACTACTACTGCTATTACTACTACTACTACTTCTACTATACTACCACTACTACTACTACTACTACTACTGCTACTACTACTACTACTACTTCTACTATACTACCACTACTACTACTACTTCTACTACCTACAACTAATTCTACTCCAAAAACGAGACTTACTGATCATTTGCAACCACCACCACTACTACAACAACCACCACTACAACAACCACCACAACAACTACTTCTACAACAACACCTTCTACAGTTTCCACGGCGGCATAGTTAATATCACGGCTCTCAACTTTATGCCTGACTGGGGGCAGGATGTCGATATCACCACCACCACCACCACCGCCAACATCACCACAGTATTCAAGGGGTCCTACGCTCGGCTACTCTCCACAATGGCTCACAAACTTAATTTCTCTGTCACACTTCTGCCTAGCGCGACCTGGTATGATGTAGGTATTAAAGTGCTTATCTATCTATCTATTAACTCTTTCACGCCCAGGTCTTTCCATTGCTATATAAAATAACCTGTTGTTAGCCATAAAATTACGAAAACGTAACAAAATAAACCAAATTAGCTAGTGGACAAGGATACTAAACAGGTCATAGCTATAAAATATTGCTTATAGTCACTAAAAATCGTCTAATGGTACCCAAATTACAATGGAAATTACGTTCTGGGTCTCAAGGGGTTAACTGTTATCAATGGTGTTTTAACAATCTAGCTGTTGGTTTATTAATTATTTTATATTAGTATTTTGTGATACTCCTTTGTTAGTCCTTTGTGATGTAAAAAAAAAAAAGGTTTATCCAATTTTCTACTTTTTATTTTATTTACGCTTATTTTTCCCTCCTTTGCTATTACTAATCCTGTTTCTCCGATCATTTTTCCTTCCTTTACTCTGATATTTATCCTATTTTCTTCTTTTATTTTATTTACTCTTGTATTTTTCCTATTTCTTCTATTTTCTCCATTTATTGACTTCTTTATTTTTCCTCCTTTTCTTTAATTATCTATCTATCCTACTCCTCCTTTTATATATCTTATTTTATTCCTCCTTTCTTATTTTATTTACTGGGATGATGTAATGTATCAGTGTTTATCTATCTATCTATTAACTGTTATCAATTGTTACCTGTTAACTAATTAATCATTCTATATTAGTATGAAATTATTGTATCATTAATATCATTATTTCACTAATAGACTAATTATCTCTTTATCAACATGAAAAACTAATCCATCTCTCTTCTCCTCCTCCCCTTCCCTTCCTTTCTTCTCTTCTCTTCCTCCTCTTATCTCTTCCCCATTTCTTTCTTCTCCCTTCCCTTCTTTCCTTCCTCTCCTTATCTCTTTCCCTTCCCCTCCCTTTCTTTTCTTCTCTTTCTCTCATCTCTTCCCCATTTCCTTCCTTCCCTTCCCTCTTTCCTTACCCTTCATTCCTCTCTTCCCCCCTACCACCCCATACCCTCACCCGTTTCTTTCTTCTCCCCTGCCTTTCTTTACTTCCCTTCCCTCCCATCATCCCCTTCCATTTTTCCTTTTCCTCCTTATCTCTTCCCTTCCCCTCCCCATTCCCCCTCCATCCCCACAACCACCCTTTTCCCCAACACAAACAGGTCACATCACAGGTCACCCCAGGACGTTCCATGCTAGTACCAATGCCTTACATCCTCCTACAAACACGTCTACAACTCTACGACTTCAGTTACCCCTTTGACTACATAAGCATGGCCTTTGCACTGGCCACGCCCCTGGTCTCCCCAAGCTGGCTGAGTCTGTATCTACCTCTCTCTGGCGCTGTGTGGCTGGGGACCCTGTTACTAGTGTGTCTTCTACCTGTGGTTCTAAAGCGGTAAGTTGTGTGTGTGTGTGGTAGGGTTGTGTGTGTGTGTGTGTGGTAGGGTTGTGTGTGTGTGTGTGTGTATTCATCATCTAGTTGTATTCATCTAGTTGTATTTTACAGGGCCTGAGCTACACTCGTATTGCCCCGTCTCCATATCTACCTTTTTTATCATTCATCCTTAGTGTTGGGGAAGCCACCATCCCGGGAGGCGGGTCACAACCCCCGGCTAACACCCGGTACCCATTCACTGCTGGGTGGACAGGGGCTCGGGTTTTAAGGAGACCACCCATCTGTCTCCGCTCCGCCCGGGATCGAACCCGGGACTTCTCGGTTGTACTTCTCGGAATATCGTAATTGCAATCGATAATGACAACAACAGTAAAACCACAACCCTAATTACACTAAGCAGCCTGTCATGTATTTGTTTTTAATTACATCACTCACTCCTTCCTATAAGTAAAATCTGGTGAGTTATAATAATGTCTTTGTTTTAGTTACTTATTTATTTATTTATTTATTTGTACTTCAAGATGTGTAATGAAATTGTGATTATTTTTAATTAATTTACGATGGAAGGATGATTTTAGCTTTTTCTTTGTTATTTTGTCGTAAGTGAGTGATGGTTAAGTAGAAATGCAATGATGATGATGATGATAATAATAATAATATAAAATAATAGTAATAATAATAAAATAGACTGAATATGAGGCAAATAGATAAGAATATATGAATACAAGTTTATAAAGTAGAAATAAATTATCGAGTTCATTAATTTCTATGAATGACTAAAAATTGAATAAATTAACAAATAAACGAAAAATCGAATAAACAAATATATCATACAAAAAAACCTAATAAAAAAAAAAATTCTAACCCTCCTTCCTTCAAATAAACCAAAAACATGGATCATAAAAAAAAATAATAAAAAAATATCTTCATAAAAAAAAAAAAAAAACATTCCATCAAATCAACAAAATTATGAAATAGAATAAACAAAAAACTAACAGATAAAAAAAAATCTCCACCGCCTACCCACCCCCCAAAAAATTCTAAATCCCCCCCTTCAGGCACTTCGGCGGGAGGGTCGCGCCGTGGACAGAACACTACGCATCCTCCTGGCGCAAGACCTCCCCGGCCCCCTGCCTGCCGCGCCGCCCTACAGGCTCCTGCTGGGGGCCTGGATGCTCTTCGCCCTGGTGTTCGGGGCGGCGTATCACGGGAACTTGACGGCGGTCTTAACGCTACCAAGTACCCGAAGCGGATTGAGTCTTTGAGAGAACTGGTTTGGGCCCATGTGAACAGGTACTTTTTTGTTGCTTTTATATATTAGCATTACTTATTACGCCACTATTATTACAATTAAATCATTGTATAGACGTATTTTTTGTTGATTTTACTTTACTATTACTACTTTTTACGCCATTCTTATAGCATTTAAATCATGTGGACAGGTATTTTTGTGTGCTTTTTACATTATTATTGAATCATTACTTTCATCATTATTACTGTCTTTCTTCAATCTCCTCCTCCTCTTCTGCCTTTCCTGGGGTCATGGTTAGAAGATGATTGAGTCTTTGCGAGAACTGGTGGCCTATGTGGACAGGTAATTTTTTTGTCTTCTTTTTACATTACTAGTTCGTATGTACACATTTGATTTGCTTCTTACATTACTAGCCAGGGGTTTTTTTCCTTTTTATATTAATAGATACGTTCTTTTGTTCTTTTTACATTACTAGTTCGAATGTACACAGGTAGGTTTTGTGCTTTTTATATTATTATTGCTTTTTACGGCACTATTATTACATTTAAATCATGTAGACGTATATTTTTTTTCTTTTTACATTACTAGTGCGTGTGTAGATAGTTTCTTTTTCTTTTTACATTAATATACACGGGTTTTTTCCTTTTTACATTATGAGACAATTTTTTGGTGGCGTTCGTGGACAGGTCATTTTTTCGTTCTTTTTACGCCACTATTACTTTTTCCGCCACTATTGTTGCATTACACAATTACAATGGTAAATATGCAGTTTCAACCAATACTCCTTATTAACAAATACTCTCCTGACATCCTCTCATACCCCCGTACGAGTTAACTAACATAAACTGGGCATTGATTACGTAACCTAATCTCACTGGGGGGGTTTCGCAACCTCAGACATCCCGCGTCATTTTTCATTTCCGACGGCTGTTGTAGGGGTTATAAATACTCCTTATGATGAGAAAGAAACGTTCACGATACTTAAAACCACCGATCGTATATTGGTTTAAATTGCACCTATACAATTACGTTTATGTATGTATGTATGTGTGTGTGTGTTTTCAGGATTACAGTGAGCCCCTATGCAGCAGAACACAGGGATTCCTACATGGCATCAGAATCGCCGCAACTAAGAGCCGTGGGTCGCCTTATACAAATCGTTCCTAACATGACTGTAGGACTGACAGAAGCTTTATATAAGAGGTTAGTGTCTTATAAATTATTTTCTCTCTCTCTCTCTCTCTCTCTCTCTCTCTCTCTCTCTCTCTCTCTCTCTCTCTCTCTCTCTCTCTCTCTCTCTCTCTCTCTCTCTCTCTCTCTCTCTTTTTACACGACTAAAAATAGATATACATGAAAAATAATATCCCGGTCTTGACACCAATTGTTGTTATATAATATTATAATTATTATATTTATATAATATACAATTGATATATTTGTAGTTTGTGGGATGTCTCTCTCTCTCTTACGTGCTCTTACTAAAAATTATGAAGGCAAGTACTGTTTCATATTTACTTTTTTTTCTTTCTCCCTGTCTCTCTTACTACAATTACGAAGGCAAATACCCATAACTATTCTACGTTAAATTTAACTGTTATTATATCTCCCTCCCTCTCTCTCTTTCTTACTAAAAATTACGAAGGCAAGTAGCCTACTCATAACTGTCTCTCTCTCTTTCAAGGGAGGCGCATATGGTCGGTCGCCGATACTTGGAAAATAAGATAACTACTGATTACACGGACGCCACGGGTATAGAACGGCTGTACGTGGGCAGGGACGACGTGTTCCCGAGCCCTGCAGGTTTGATCGTGCCCCATGACGCGCCCTACGTCTCCCATATCAACCGTATCGCCTGGAGTACCATAGAGGCAAGTATAAAATTACATGAGTCTACCCTAAAAATTAAAATTGTTTACATGTTTTCTTAGATACCTGTACGTTTTCTGAGCTATTTTTAAGGGTGACGTGTTTAATTTCTCGGTTTCTTTCTTAAATAACCTAAAATAAACTTGAAATAACCTAAAATAAACCTAAAATAACCGAAAATTGCCAAAAATAGACCTAAAATAAACTTTAAAAAAATTAATTATCCATATATAACCAAAAAGTAAACCTAAAAAAAACTCAAATAAAATAATATACCTAAAACAGGATATTTTTCAGGCTGGTTTGCATAAGAAGTGGGTTTTGGATTCACTGCAGGAAGCGAACGAGGAATCAAGGAGAAAATGGGAGCAGAGAAGGAAGAAAGAGGAAGAAGGAGGGAGAGAACAGGAGGAGGAGGAGGAGATGAGAAAGGAGACAAGACCATCTCCTCTTTCTCTCTCCCATCTCCAAGGTTTTTTCCTGCTATTCTCCCTCGGACTCCTACTTGCTTTAGTCGCCTTTGTATTGGAGATCCTACACTCACACACACGGAGTCCCATCTCCTCCTCACTAATGAATTAATAGTATGGCTTTTTTTTAATAATGGAAAGAAGGGTCCCAGCCAGCACCGGAACATGGGACCCATGTGGGCCCCATGTAGGCTACTATATGTGCCCCATGTGGGCATCTCACATGGGGCCCATATAGCTTTGTCCGCGCGCACCGTGTGCGCCGCATGTGGGCTGCCCTATGTGGGTCCCAGGTGGGCTTAACATGGGACCTATGTGGGTCCCAGGTGGGCTTAACATGGGACCTATGTGGGTCCCAGGTGGGCTTATGGGAACTATCCCAGTAAACACAAAAGACGGAGGGCCTCCGGAGGCCCTTCGTTTCTATAAAGGAGTTTCTACAAAACAGTAAACATGCACAGGGAAAATGCAAAAAGTAGTAACTTGGCACAAAGATCACAGTTGATGGTTGTGGCAGTCATGATTCAGGGGACACAGGATATTACTGATTTAACCCTTTGAGACCCAGAATGTAATTTCCACTGTAATTTGGGTACCATTAGACGATTTTTTAATTAATATAAGCAATATTTTATAGATATGACCTGTTTAGTATCCTTGTCCACTAGCTAATTTAGTATATTAAGTTAGTTTTCGTTATTTTATGACTGACAACAGATAAGTTTATACAGCAAAGGAAAAATCTGGGCGTGAAGGGGTTAAAACAGATGACAACATTCTGACCTGTAGTTCTTTGACATCTTTCTTCTCCTGTAAGGCTGGCGCTCATTGCACAAATTCGTTAAGTATGGCTAGGAGAACCAGCTGTGCCGGGGGGGAGAGTGTGAGCGTTCCCTCCCTCACCATGGACAGCAGGGCCACCCAGCACTCCCCCAGCTGAGACCCGGGACACTGCTGCGCATACACGTAGAACACCTGCAGCACACTCACCTCCAGGGGCAGGATCTGCGGCACAGACAATAATGACCATGAACACCACACATTTCAAACACACAAAATCCTCATTAAATTATATCTTTTATCACCGGCATATTACACGAGGAAATATTTTGTGATTTCTAGTCATTCTACATGTCTGCACTTCACAGGGCTGTTTCTTACTATGTGCGAACTACGCTCTTGCATAGGCCCCAAAAACAACCAAGGGGCCCCCAAGCTGCCATTATTATTATTATTTTTTAATCTAGTCTCTTAATTATCCTCTTAAAATGCATCAGATTTATGCATTTACATACTAAAGGCGTGCCCCCAGACCACCTTAAAGGCTAGAAATTCCCCCACCATAGTTTTACAAAATAGTCCCCAAACAACATTTCGCACAAGGCCCCCAAAAGGCTAGAAACGGCACTGGCACTTCACCTGCTAATAGATAATAGTAACACCTGTACCGCTTCACCTGATAATAGTAACACCTGTACCGTCACTATTATCATTACTTTTATCACAGGTGTATTACATGAGGAAAATATCTTTTATCACAGGCATATTACATGAGGCAATGTATCTTTTATCACAGGCATATTACATGAGGCAATATATCTTTTATCACAGGCAAATTACATGAGGCAATATATAGTTACTTATAGTCCCTCTACACGTGTGCACTTCACCTGCTGGGATCCCTCCACAATGGGCGGCTGTTTGACCACCTGCCTGACGGTGGCCACCAGGGTGTGCAGCGGCAGCAAGCACCGCAGCGACATCATCTCCACCAGGGCTTGCTACTGCACACACCCATTCCACAGCAGCCCCCCCACGCCACTCTGCTTGGTGTGAATGCCTTGCCTCGCATAGAAAACTCACCATAAAAAAATTGTTTCGTCCACCAAAATTAATTCGGTGTCAAACTGGAAATTTACCAAATGCAGTTTTAGTACATATGTATATGTGCAGTTTTAACCAATGCATGATCGGTTGTCTTTAGTATCCTGAACGTTTCGTTCGCATCATAAGTGAGTATTTCTAACCCCTACAACAGCTGGCGGAAATGAAAAATAACACAAGGGGATTCTGGGGGGACGAAACCCCCCCAATGATGATAGGTTACGTAAGCAATGCCCATGTTAGGTTAGTTAACAGTAAACTGCACAATAACTCCAACCCTTTTTACTTGAGGTATGTATTAGTAGACGGGAATGACCTAGTGAAAAGGATAGGAGTGGAGATGATTGAGAAAAGACAAAATAAATGGATGCAAGCTGTAATGAAAGATCTGAGAAAGACTGGAGTCATGAACCAGGATGTGAGGTGTGAGACGAAGGAGAGTATAAGGAAAAAAAATGAGAGAGTTGAACACAAGAGAATGGGTGAATGAAATGAATGAAAAAACAAGTTTGAAAATATATAGAAAATGGAGAAAAGAGAAGGGAGGCCGAGAAAAAGTATACAGTAATGACCCAGCTTCAGAACTACTGTTTAAGTGCAGGACAAACAACCTACAACTAAATGACAGAAGGAGGTTCTGGGGAGAAGAAATAACATGTGATTTGCGTGGGGCAGAAAAGGAGGACTTAAAACATTTTGTGTTATGGTGCCCAGCCTACAGTAATGAAAGAAAGAAAAATGTGAGACTACAACAACCTTACCTAGAGGAGTAAGAGGATATAGTGGAGGAGTATTTGTTTGGAGAGGGGAATGTAGAAGAAGCAAAAAGAACAATCAACAGTTTTTGGATGACCAGAGAAAATAAGAAGAAAGAAAAAGAAAGAAACTAATAAGATAGAATAAGAGAAGAAAACTGATTAAAGACCCAGACAGCAAGAAGAAACACGTCGAGGAGTGCCGTTGAAAAAGGCCGACTCCCGACCAACAACTGAACTGAACTACTTAACATCTTCCCCTCTACCCTTCACTCGGGGACCTGTGGTCGGGAAACGGGGTTTTGGGTGGCGGAAAAAAAAAAAAAAAAAAAAGAGGCATTTATCTTCCTCAACAAAAAGTGGCCTAATCTACGGAAAAATCTAAATAAACTAAACCTAACCTAACGTATTAACCTCCTAGCCTTTGCCTTTGGGCTTACAAGTTTTCAAAAAAAAATCTGACTTTGTAGAGGCAGTGTAGGGGAACAGGCCTCTATGTACCGTTGGCTGATATGTTCCAGTGGCTGATATGTACCACTGGTGGCTGCTATGTTCCATCCAAGGCTTCTATGCACCGCGGCTGCTGTGGACCATCAGCGGCTGCTATGGTTAGGTTAGGTTAGGTTAGGTATACTTTGTGGTTAAGGTTAGGTTAGGGTTAGGTTAGGTTAGGTATACTTTGTGGCAAAGACTACTCTATACTGGACTTGCTACTCGTGCCCCGCGCCAACCCGCCCATGACCAGTGGAGGCCAGTTTTGCGATTCCTGCCATTTTAGAACATCACCCCTATTTCCCTTCCTAAGGTTTATCAGTATATATGATATACCGTTATCTTCGTAACTGTTTGTTCTATAATATTATCTAATAAAAAACAGTAAAATACACTAAAGAAATGCCATTATGAGAGAGTGAAGAAATATGCATGACCTCAATATATACTTAAACTCTTCACCATTTAATATTTTGCGAGAAAACATTTTAGATGCTAGCGATAGAAAGAAGCGGATTTGCATTAGCTTTCCATTGATATATATAGTTTTCTGATAAATGAATTACCACCATGCCTAAATTAGCGTTAACTAAAAAAATAACATCGTCAATCGTATCGGCAAGTAAAAATGTGTTCCATGAATACAGTAGACTATGGCATATCAGTATAAATGATACACTGTTATCTTCGTGAATGTTTCTTCTATAATATTATCAAATAAAAAACTGTAAAATACACTAAAGAAATTCCATTATGAGACTGAAGAAATATGCATGAACTTATATTCACTTAAACTCATCACAATTTGATATTTTGCGTGAAGACTTTTTACATGCAACATATCAATAGAAGCAGAATTTAATTAGCTTTCCATTGCTATATTTCATTTTCTGATAAATGAACTAGAACCATGAATAAATTAGCGTTAACTAAATAAATAACATCATCCATCGGGTAATTATCCCGATAGATGATGTTATTTTTTTAGTTAACGCTAATTTATGCATGGTTATGATTCATTTATCAGAACACAAAATATAGCAATGGAAAGCTAATGAAAATCCGCTTTTTTCTATCGCTAGCATCTAAAATGTTTTCTTGCAAAATATTAAATGGCGATGAGTTCAAATGAATATTAAGTTCATGCATATTTCTTAACTCTCGCATAATGGCATTTCTTTATTGCATTTTACTGTTTTTTATTTGATAATATTATAGAACAAACATTTACGAAGATAACGGTATATCATATATACTAATAAACCATAGAAAGGGAAAAGGGAGTGATGTTCGAAAATGGCAGGAATCGCAAAACTGGCCTCCACTGGAAATAGCCCAAAATGAGTATGTCGGGACCGCGCCCGCGGTGCCCGCCCGCACGCCCATACACGCCCACACACCCTCGCCACCATAGCAGAAGCTCTGACGGAAGTAGACAACAGCGACGCCCCCACCGACTTCCGGCCGCCCGGCATGAGCGCCGCTGATTATGAAGAGGAGCCCGTGAGGTGACGTCAGTAATCTGCCCTCGACAGTACTCCCATATTCCTAGGAGTACAGAAACAATGGCAACTGAGGATACGCCCCCATTATCCGACCTGAACACAGACCCAGGGGCAGCCTAAGACTTCACTCAACAAGCTGACGGCTCTAAGCAAGGTCCTGAGCTCGCACGCAACACGCAGACGGAACAGAGAAACTTAACCCAGGAAGGCCGAGGGAAACTGAGACGAAGCTGAACTCACCCTAGCCACAACCCACGATTGGAATGTCCCCCTTCACACTTAGTTGGTGTATCGTGAGTACTGAGATAAAGTTGCTGTGAGACAGGGCCGTGCGTGAACAACCAAGAGACCATAAGCTAGGAGTCACTAGGTTAGATATAGGAAATATAAATATTTGTGTTAAGTGTTAACTGAATAGAACATCGAGACATACGTCTCGCTGACAAATTGCGTGGCTAACTTGAGGTACCTATTTGATTTATATAAATATAACTGAGCCACAACTAAGAGGAAGTCCTAAGCACTAGAAGGACATTTATTGGTACCAGAATGATTATGTAACATTTAGTTATTTATGCTTTATAATAAAATAACAAAACTACTACTTCAGTTTCAAACTCCCAAAGTAAATATTTGTCTGTCCTTATAAGTTACAAGACGCTCGGTACATGAGCACGCTACCTAAGTAATTCATCTTTCTCATTTAACGTAACTACAACTTACGGGGCACGACAAGTAGCAAGTCCAGTATAGAGTAGTCTTTGTTTGTGGTTAAGGTTAGGTTAGGTTAGGTTAGGTTAGGTATACTTGTCGGTACATAGCAGCCCTGCAATGGTACATATAAGCCAAAGCATTGGTACAAAGCAGCCGGTACATATCAGCCGACGGTACATAGCAGCTAGGAAGCCAGTGTAGTATAAAAAAAAACTGATCGCACGCTGAAAACTTTGCAGATATGAAATACAGTAAGTGTACTATATGCTGCTGTAATGTCATTCAGATAAGCTTAATTGGAGGGTAAATTTTCGGATGAACACCGAACTCACTTTGGTGGACGAAACTATTTTTTTCTGGTGTGTTTTTATGTTTTGAATGAATCTGCTAACCGTTTCTGCCGCAATTTTTTTTTTTTTTTTTTTTTTTGCAAAAATGACAAAAAAAAAAGAACCTAAACCTAGCTTAGTGTTTACCTATACCTAACCTAGCCTAACTTTTACCTAACTAAAAAAAAAAAAAAAAAAAAAAAAAAATTCCGACAGAAACGGTTAGCAGATTCATTCAAAACACATAAAAACACACCAGAAAAAAGTAGTGAAATGCCTCCCTCTTCCTCTTCTTGTGACCTGCATTGCTTTTGTTTCGGAGGCGCACCCGTGGCTACCTTACCTAACCTAACCTGAACCTAACCTAACCTAACCTAACCTAACCTAACCTAACCTAACCTAACCTTACTTAACCTTTAACCTTTTAACTGGGTCCAATAATAAAAGTTTAATAAAATACCAAACAAAAGCGATACAGGTCACAAGAAGAGGAAGAGGGAGGCATTTTGTAAACAAGGAGACATATTCCTCCCCCCACCTAAAATGTTCTATATCTCCGAAACTATTGATTTGCGACGGAAAGCTCAGAGAGAAAATGTCTCTTAGAATACAACAAGGTAAACAAAAACCATGCTCCCAATTGTGTAGGGAAGTTTGGTGCCATCGTAAAATAATACCAAAAACCTGAGTAAACACATTCACACACTCACTCGATTCACAACCGAGAAGTCCCGGGTTCGATCTCCGGGCGGAGCGGAAACAGTTGGGCTGTTTCCTTAAAACCCGAGCCCCTGTCCACCCAGCAGTGGACAGTGGACAGTGGGTACCGGGTGTTAGCCGGGGGTTTGTAACCCGCCTCCCGGAGTGCTGGCTTCGGCCAACACTATAAGCACTAGCAGAGAGCTCTCTAGGGGTAGTTTGTGAGAGAGCTGTCTGGTTACAGCGGAGATCCATCTCAGCTGCGTCGATACGACGAAATTATTCAAACATCAAACAAATCAGTCAACAATACGTAGACAACTTACGTGGGTCAGTAAATTATGAGAAGTGGATCTTGGATTTGGTGTTGAGGGATGCGAGGATTCCTTGGGGAACACTATGAGCCCTGGTGATGTCCTATGATGCTATCATAGACGTGGCAGCTGACCTGTGTTCCTCAGGAAGGCACAGGTGAGGCGGATGAGGGCGTGTTGCCGGGAGGGGTGGACGCCAGCCGCCGCCAGCAGGGTGGGCAGGTCAAAAGTTTGCCACGTTCAAGGCGAGGAGTTGAGTGTATAGCACTACACGGTGGGAGTGGAAGCGCGGACACTGCAGCAACAAGTGTGCAATAGTTTCCGGAACATTCCTGCGCTTGTGCACTTCTAGTACCTTGTAAATACAGAAGTGTATCCTGAATTGCCGCCATTTTCACTCGAGTCGGGACGATGCGGGTCCGCGGGAGAAGATACAACACTGTGTTCCAATATTACTGAGCCTGAATATGAATAATGATCTTTGAAAACACCACTAGTCTACCGGTAGTATGTATGATTTCACTAAATAAAATAAGAAAAAAATATCAATTGTCTTAATATTCTTTGATTGCCATATTCAATTACGAATGGCAATTGACAATTATTTTATAAGGATACCAACATCTTTGCGTCACCCAGAGACCGAGCCCATTTCTTTAGATAGGCAAATATCGTTTTGTACACAATCTAATTTACCATACGCACCATTACCTTATATTTATTTGCCTACAAAATAATATAGTAATTTTAAAGTCAATTTACTGTATTTTTAGTATTGTATTAATTAACGTAATAAAAAATATACTTATAATATGGGCAGCCCATGTAATTATATAGGGTGCATCCAAATTTCCATCTTTTGAATTTTTAAATGGCGAGGCATAGGTTTTTGCTTCTGTTGACACACACTTCACATGCAAATTTTAAAATTTATATTTGAATGTAAAGACGTGTCACCAAGCCATCAAAGTTTAGCAATGTTTTGTGCATGTACGCTCTGTACGTTAGGACACTATTCTGAGCAGGCTATGTTTTCTACATCTTTTTAATTGAGTTTTCTGTTAATTGTTCTTGCAATACTTTACTATATTCTCACAATTTACATTATATGAATATACAGAACTAATATCTATCTCTCTCTACAGACCAAAGCACGAGAAATTAGCAATATGATGGCGAAGAACTTGAAAGTGAAGCATGTTACTAGAAGTGACAGTGAACATATTGTATTTGGACAACCTGAAAGACTCAAACATAACTCTTTACCCACTTATAAGGACATTATGAGACATTACGAGGAACAGAAATGTGAAAAAGAACCAGATGTGCAGATTGTTTCAGGAAGAGTAGCTCAAGTGGTGATTAGTATTTGGAATTCAGCATCTATCCCAACATATAACTTGAAGTCAGTAACAGACAGAATCTCCAGATACCATAGTGCATATAGAAACCAAATCTTAAAGATTCCAAAGAATCGAATGGATTCTATATATATTATGTATATGTATATGTAATGTATATATATTAAGAATCAACAAAAGCAAAGATACAGAGATTTGCTGATTCAAGTCTTAAATTGTTTGACATAGCAAGTTGCCAGTATGTAGATGTAGAACATTGCCTTTGTCCACAAGAAATTAGAATTCCCAAGACAGAACGAGAGTTTCTGAAAGACCAGCGAAAGCAACGGAAAATATATATATCTACACTGGATAAGGCAGAGACAGCCAAATTACATAGGAAGCAAGACAGAGAGCAGAAGCTTAAGACAAAAGTAGAGGTGTATGAAAACTCCAAGAAAAGGAAGTTTCAATCAACTGAAATAGAAGACATGCTTGACTCTGGCAGTGAAGAGTCAGTGGACATGGATTATGATAACCCAGGATTGAAACCTAACCCAACAAAGTCAACACAAATGCGAACTCCTTTGAGAACTGTTGCTAGAGAGTGTGACAGATACAGCTTGTCTGATAGGGCAGCTGCAGCAGTAGCAACTGCTACCCTACAAGATATGGGCCTCATAAGCAGCACTGACAGTACCAACGTTATCGACAGGAACAAACTGAGACGAGCTAGATCC
This sequence comes from Chionoecetes opilio, assembly GCA_016584305.1. Lineage (NCBI taxonomy): Eukaryota > Metazoa > Arthropoda > Malacostraca > Decapoda > Majidae > Chionoecetes > Chionoecetes opilio. The sequence continues at coordinate 208,263 of JACEEZ010000170.1, read as the reverse complement.
CAACGTCGTTCTGAAGCAATGGCTGAAAGTGGAAAACAAGACGAGGTTACATCTCTATATTTTGATGGTAGAAAAGATTTGACGATTACGCAAGATAAATTGAAGGATGGTGTTTATCACAGAAAGACTGTTCCAGAGGAACATATTGTTATCCTTGCAGAACCAGGACAAATATTTTTAGGGCATGTGACACCCAAAGATGGAACAGCCAAATCAGTAGCTGCATCAATTCAAATGTTTTTGAGTGACTACAATATTGACCCTGGGAAACTTCTAGCTGTGGGATGTGATGGCACAAACGTCAACACCGGCTGGAGAAACGGAACAATTAAAATTTTGGAGGATCATGTAGGACATGCATTACATTGGTTTGTGTGTCTTTTGCACTGCAATGAACTGCCACTGAGACACTTCTTTTAAGAACTAGATGGAGTAACTCATGGACCAAGATCATTTACGGGACCAATTGGAAAAGAGCTTCCCCACTGTCAAAATAAACCAATTGCAAATTTTCATCAAATAAGATCTGCTATGCCACAACTGGACGATGACATTGTTAAGGATCTCAGTGATGACCAGAAATACATGTATGAGATTTGTTTGGCGATCAGAGATGGTCATTGCAGTACTAGTCGGGAAGCTAGGCAGCCAGGAAAACTCTGCCATTCTAGATGGCTAACAATGGCAAATCGAGTATGCAGGCTATATATATCTACAGCTCATCCATCAGAGAGTCTTGCTAGGATAACAGAGTTTATTGTTAAGATATATGCACCAATGTGGTTTACCATTAAGTCAAATCCTAATTTTCACAGTGGTCCACAGCACATTTTCAAGATGATTGAACTAACTAAAGAACTGCAAGACAATGAGCGGAAAATGATACATGCAGTAATTCAGAGAAATGCCTATTTTGCACACAGTGAGAATTTGCTAGCAGGAATGCTTTATGACAAGGCGCCACATATTCGAGAACTGGCATGTAGGAGGATCATGAGAGCCAGGAAGGAAGAACCCCCAAAGAAACGCACCTTCCAAGTACCAGAACTAAATTTTGAGGCAAGAGACTATATTTCAATGATTGATTGGAAAGTGGTGTATGAACCACCTCTAACCAAAGGAATGTGTGAGAGTGTATTGTTTGAAACATTCGTGACAAATGTTGCCTCGCCACCAAAATATTCATGTCACACTCAAGCCGTGGAGCGTCACATCAATCTTATGACCAAGGCTTCAAAACATGTGATTGGAAACAAAAAAAGAGATGGGTATGTTAAAGTACAGATTGAATCAAGACAACTAATGCCCACATATAACACAAAGAAAGACTACAAATCCTAAGAAAACAAATGCCTACTGGATGGGAGGATGGGATGGGCATGGTGTGGGTCCATGCAGCTTACCTCCTCGTGGTGGACCTGGGTAGAGTGGACTATAAATTATGTATTTATGCAAATATAATTAAACATGTTTGTTTCAAACTCGAAATAGGCCAAAGGCCTTAAATAATTAAAGTTCACTCTAGCTGAAAGCTGCATACATAACTTTCTCTAATGGCAAAAATGTTGTATCTAATATTAAAAAACAAGTTGATGGTGACACGTCTAAAAATCGACATAGAAAGTTAATATTTTAACAATAAGTTTATCTCATTACTATGCACAAAAATACACCATCGCCGATTCAAGTTCTATGAAAAAAAAAAATCATGTGTTTTCACTCCACCCTATATATAATAATGTATATCCCATGTTTAACCCATACACACACAGTCTATCTCTGTCTCTGTGAGTCTCTGTGCATAAAAATCTCCAAAACATTCATGTTCATCGAAACTTATTAGAATTATTTCCTCAGCGATAATATCGCAATCATTCAGACAGTCTACTACATAGTTGTGGAATGGTGGTAAAAATTTATACATCTATATGGGAAGCCCACACAGAGCCCAGGTAAAACCCATTTAACATTCCTCTACTAAACCATGGCTATATATTTGAATAATTGCCTCAAGGTTTATTTTCTCAGTCGATTGGACGATTTGCTATGCAGTTTTGTCATTAATTAATTGACGTTATAAAAAATATACTTATAATATGGGCAGCCCATGTATACCCATGTTTAACCCATACACACACAGTCTATCTCTGTGCACAAAAATCTCCAAAACATTCATGTTCATCGAAACATTAGAATTATTTCCTCAACGATACTATCGCAATCATTCACAGTCTACTGCATAGTTGTGGAATGATGGTAAAAATGTATATCTATATGGGAAGCCCACATAGAGCCCAGGTAAAACCCATGTAACATTCCTCTACTAAACCATGGCTATATATGTGAATAATTGCCTCTAGGTGTATTTTCTCAGTCGATTGGACGATTTGCTATGCAATTTTGTCACTTCGGAAAAATGACCACTATTATGGGCAACCCATATGGGTCCCATCTATAGCCCATGGATTTCCCCATCCTTTACCCATGCCCACCTAGCCCACCAATTACCATGAAAATCCCACATGGGGCCCCATGTAAGTGTGCTGGCTGGGGTGCTACTATAGCGTGGAGTCTACATCGGGGCCGTCAGTCTACGCTCCCCTAACGTGCGGTCTACAAAGATCCCGCCTGACCTGACCTGACCTGACTACCCCCATTGCTTTAATGTGCATTCCAACAAGTCCACACCTGACCTGACCTTACCTGATCTGAGTACCGGGACCCTACTCAACCTTATAAAATGAGAATCAACGAAGTAATGTCTCAGTATCCTCCTAAAATTCAAGCCGAGAACATCAGTCTGTTCATGCTTCGAGATAATCATGCTGTTGGAAGAATTCTACAGAAGTGTCATCTTGACAGAAGAAACAGCGGTTAAGTTTTTACGTGGAAACAATCTTCTGGACACACCACAAGAAGCAGAGCCGTGTCATCGGTGTGGCAGTGTAATGCAAGAAAAAGGAAAACGTGACAGAGGTGGGGAATATCGGCCTGTGCTTCGCTATCCTCGCAGAGGGTGCCAATCTCACGTTCTGTTCGCAAAGGCAACACATTTTTCCATTACGTGGACATCAACAACAAGTTAAACTGTAACCTGAGTTTGTGCGAAATTTTAGAACTGGTGTTCTTTTTTGTAATAGAAATACCCATGAACACAGCAGTGAGTGTAACAGGAAAATCGTTCAATACTGTGACTGACTGGTATAATATGTGCCGAGAAGTGTGTGAAGCCATTGTTTCTCATCGCGCACGAGGTAAAATGGTTGGCACAGTGGAAAACTCTATCCAAATTGACAAAGCAAGATTTGCTGGTCGACGGAAATACAATCGTGGGAGAATGCTAACTGGCGACCAGGCTCCTCTCTCCGAAGACAGTGATGCAGTTGTACGAAACCATAGGAACCATGGACCCAAAATTGATGGTCCGTGGGTTTTTGGTCTCAAGCAAGGCTCTGATTGTCGGTATTTTTATGTGCAACGACGTGACAGAAACACTCTGATCCCCATCATTGAGCGGGAATGTGAAGCTGCCGATCAGTGATTCATTCCGATGAATGGCCTGCGTATGGCAATCTAAATGCCGTTGGTTACACTCATTTTACGTGAACCATCAAGAAAATTATGTGGATCCAGTGACAGGAGCAAACACGCAAGCGATTGAACGAACATGTTTGGATGCCAAAACACGCATTCTAAAGCAAATGAGAGGCGTTGGTAGTGAGTTGTTTCAATAACACCTTGATCATTTTTGCTGGAAAGTGCTACGAAAAGATGCAGAGGATTTATTTGTGGCATTTCTAAATGATATCAAAGTGTATATCGTTAAAGGATATAAGAAGCAATGCCATTATTTAATTTAATATTCACATGTATACCCTTTACAATTTATGATTGAGTGATTTGAAGTATGTGTAATTATGAATTATGTGTGATTATGAAATGTGTAATAAATTATTTAACTACTACTATTTACTATTATTACTACTAGTTACTACAATTATTTACTACATGATTCATGTGATTATGAAGTATGCGTAATTATGAATTATGTGTGATTATGAAGTATATGTAATCAATTATTTACTACTATTATTTACTATTATTACTACTAGTTACTACAATTATTTACTACGTACATGATTCATGTGATTATGAAGTATGTGTAATTGTGAAGTATGTGTAATTATGAAGTATGTGTGATTATGAAGTATGTGTAATTATGAAGTATGTGTAATTAAGAAGTATGTGTGATTATGAAGTATGTGTAATTATGAATTATGTGTGATTATGAAGTATGTGTAATCAATTATTTACTACAGCGCTAATGAAAAATGTTGATATATTTGTTTTCTTATAATGCTGTTCCGTAAATCAGACAATATTTTGTTTATTTGATGATAATTAATAAATTACTTACTAAAGTTTTGTTTTTTCTATAATTCTCTACTGTATAATAGACAATATCATATAGCAATAGTAAATTGCAGCGAGAAGTGTAAGAGTGTAGAGTGTAGGTAGCGAGTAAGAAATGTAGGCCGCACGCTATAGTGTAAAATGTCCCGGTAGACCGCACGCTATAGTGCAAATGTCCCGGTAGACCGCACGCTATAGTGCAAATGTCCCGGTAGACCGCACGCTATAGTGCAAATGTCCCGGTAGACCGCACGCTATAGTGCAAATGTCCCGGTAGACCGCACGCTATAGTGCAAATGTCCCGGTAGACCGCACGCTATAATGCAAATGTCCCGGTAGACCGCACGCTATAGTGCAAATGTCCCGGTAGACCGCACGCTATAGTAGCACCGAAAGAAGTTACCTACCTTTTTTTAATAATGGAAATAAGTTACTTTTTTTTATAATAATGGAAAGAAGTTACCTTTTTTTAATAATACAAAGAAATTACCTTTTTTTAATAATAGAAAGAAGTTACCCTTTTTTAATAATAGAAAGAAGTTACCTTTTTTTAATAATAGAAAGAAGTTACCATTTTTTATATAATAGAATGAAGTAACCTTTTTTTAAATAATAGAATGCAGTTACCTTTTTTTAAATAATAGAAAGAAGTTACCTTTTTTTTAATATTAGAAAGAAGTTACCTTTTTTAATAATGGAAAGAAGTTACCTTTTTTTTTAATAATGGAAAGAAGTTACCTTTTTTTAAATAATAGAAAGAAGTTACCCTTTTTTTAATAATGGAAAGAAGTTATCTTTTTTTTAATACTAGAAAGAAGTTACCTTTTTTTAATAATAGAAAGAAGTTACCTCTTTTAATAATGGCAAGTTACTTTTTTTTTTAATAATGGATAGTAATTGCCTTTTTTTAAATAATAGAAAGAAGTTTCCTTTTTTTTAATAATAGAAAGAAGTTACCTCTTTTAATAATGGACAGTTACCTTTTTTTTTAATAATGGAAAGAAGTTACCTTTTTTGTAAACACACACACACAAACACACACACACACACACACACACACACACACACACACACACACACACACACACACACACACACACACACACACACACAATCAATCAATCATTGGGGGCATACGCCGGGGGGCGCGTCGCCTCGCCCACCCTACGACGCCACTCCCGGGGGTCACCACGCGCGAGTTCCCATGCAGGCTCCTTTCCCATACCAAGCAGCTCTCGACAAGAAACATCAACATGCCCCAGCCACGAGTCTTGTGGGCGCCCCCTTGGCCTCCTCCACGCCGGATTGTCTCTTACAGATACAACCCGATGGGAAGGATCGGTTTCAGGGTAGCGTGCCACATGCCCATATAGCCGAAGTTGGCGTTGACGGACTATGCAGGTAATAGGCCTCGGTTCAGTCTCACGGTGCAATCGCTGATTTGACACGTAATCATCCCAGCGATACCCCATGATTCTGCAAAGACATTTATTACCAAAGGCATTGAATCGTCTCTTCAAGTCACTATTTAGTGTCCATGTCTCACAACCATAGAGTAAGACAGGGATCACAAGCGATTTGAAGATCCGGATCTTTGTCCTCCTGCACAGGTACCGACAACGCCAAATACTCCCGCTGAGCGAGTCCATAACACCGTGGGCTATGCCAATCCGCCGTAAGACTTTTTGACGTGACCCGCCGTCATTATGGACTGCGCTACCAAGGTATGTAAAACTTTCCAAGATCTCAATGTCCTCGCCACACGCATGAACAGACTGTACTGCTTCATCTAGTAAGTCTCCAAACACCTGGACCTTGGTCTTGAGCCAGGAGACCTCAAGTCCCAAAGGCTTTGCCTCCTCGTGCAGCGCCTCGAGAACCATCACCAGGACCTCCAGCGACTCAGCAAAGATTACTGCATCATCAGCAAAAACAAGATCAGCGATCTTGGTGTTGCCGACAGATGCTCCACAATCACTTTGATCTATTACCTTGTCCAATACCCAGTCCATACAAGCGTTGAAAAGTGATGGGGCAAGGACGCACCCTTGCCTCACTCCTGTATTCACAGGAAAGAAGCCGGATACACCTGCCCCACACTTCACAGCACTCTCAGTCTCAGAATACAGACCAGTTATCAAACCAATAGTCCTTGCAGGAATCCCTCGAAGTCGCAGAAGATCCCAGAGTGACTCACGATGCACTGAGTCAAACGCCTTCTTGAGATCAACATAGGCTGCAAGCATCCCCTGTCGAAACTCGCGTCGGCGTTCCACCAGGACACAAAGAGCTAGATACGGTCCGTTGTTGACTTACCAGGCGTGAACCCAGACTGCTGAGGTCTCTAATGCTTCACCAGATGACTGCGAATCCGTGTCAGCAATAGATGGGCAAGCACCTTGCCTGGTACGCTGAGCAGTGTAATACAGCGGTAATTGTTGCAGTCCTGACGGTCCCCTTTCCTTTTCCAGATAGGGACGACCAGCCCCCTTTTCCAGTCAGGAGGAATGGTACCTGATTGCCACACGGCAGTCAGGACAGCATGCAACCCGCGGATCATGGCCTCACCCCCAGCTTTGAGGAGCTCCGCACTGATATTACAAACACCAGCTGCCTTTCCACCCCTCAACTTTGCTACAGCCTCTCTGACTTCGTCAAGAGAGGGTGCAGTTTCGTCAATGGGAGGATCGGCATCCACTGCCTGTAACCCAGTGGTGTGAAGCTGCTCAGTTGGAGGGTCCACCGTGAACAACTGCCCAAAGTATTCAGCCCAACGAACCATCTGCCCATCCATGTCCGACACGAGGCGCCCATCTGCTGTTCGAATAGCACTCGCCCGAGATGGAGACTTGGAACGGAGCTTCTTCAGGGTTCGGTAGGCGGGTCGGAGGTCATTAGCGTTCAAATGACCCTCGACATCCTCAGCGAGACTCCTGACATACCTACCTCTCCTTGTCTCTCCCCAGGAGGGTTCTAGTCCGGCGTGACAGAGCCCTGTGCTGGTCCCGGTTCCCAGCCAGCCTGGCAGCGCGACTCTCCTCGATTTTCTCCAGCGTCTCCGTCGAGACAAAACCACGCCTTGAACTCGGGCGCTCCCCAATACACTCCTTGGCAGCCTGTAGAGTTTCACGTTTGAAGGTATCCCACAGTTCTACAGGGTCCCCGAGAGCACAGAGCACATCAAACCGATTTGAGACTGCTACCGCATACTCATGAGCACATGTCAAGTCCTTCAGTTTCTCAAGATGAAACACAGTATGGTTACCTCTTGAGATTCTTCTTGACTTGACATGAAGCTTAAGTGTAGCAACAACAAGTCTGTGATTTATTCCAAAGAACTCAGCACTCCGGTAAACCCTGCAGTTCTGAAGGATCCTCCAACGAGTACTAACGAGGATGTGGTCGATCTCCTTAGCTACCCCTCCGGCATTACTATACCATGTCCAGCGGTGCAGCTCTGGTCTCTGATACCAAGAACCTGCAATTCTCAACCTTCTGGACCTTGCAAAGTTCAGAAGCAGAGAACTGTTGGTGTTTCTGGTACCGGAGCCATGGGGATCAACACATAACTCGTAGCCATCTCTCACAGTGCCAGTAGTAGCATTGAAGTCGCCCAAGACAATGAGTGTGTCCCGAGGAGGACACTGGTCTAATACAGAGTCGAGTTTGTTGTAGAACATCTCCTTCTCTTCAGTTTTACGCATCTCGGTAGGAGCGTACACTGCAACAAGAGACATGAAACCCAAAGTGTGTTTCATCCTCACCCGCATTATACGCTCATCAACCGGAGTAACCTCAGCAACTGACGGCTGCAGTTTGCTGGAGATGCCTCCCAGCTAACCATCACCGGCGGGCCGACGTAGGCCGTAGAGCGGCGAACGGCGGCCGCCGGCGGAAAATTTACCTCCGTCAGCCCTCCGGAGGTCCGCTGGTGTATTTTCAGACGGGATAATTTACTATGTTGAAAATTAATGTACAGAATTTCAAGAATTGAATATTTCTATGTGTAAACATTTTGAACCAACAGTTATATGATTATCTTGATGTAGTATTACATCAGTAGTGACAAGCAGTGGCAACTTGACGTCAATCCTCCGGAGGCCCGCTGGGCGCTGGTACGTATTTGTAAGTGGGAAATATTCATTTCATATTATATATATTAACTCAGTAATATACATAGTATCTCAATATCGGTACCATCACTATTATTAGGCCTGTTCAAGCTATTAAAAATTGTTATAAAAGTTTTTATAATAGTTTATAGAAATTATCATATATCAGTTTATTTCAAATATTTCCAAATTTATCAAAACACCGTGGATACATAGAAATAAAGATGAGATACGTACATAGGAAGGAGTTTACATGGAAAAAGGTTATCAGTTGTCTGTTGTTTTAGCTATAGTATCATATAAAAATAACACTTGATTAACCGCGGCGAAGATTATTACGGAATAACACAAGGTCATATTTCCCTTATTTCAATAACTTCCAACATATTATAAAACACATATTAATACTCAACGGTACACCTAATAAGGAATCTGTAGATGATGGAGTTAACATATGAAAAATATCATGATTTAGAATAGAATATTATTTGAAATCTTTTCCCAGCTATCAATGTACTAACTGCCAGACGTACGATAGCATTACAAAGGTTTAAAACCCACAAAAGGCCAAAATTGTCACCCTTAACCAGTCGATAACATAATGAGAACTTAGTTATAACATGTTTTCGCTCCTTCATTATATCGAATAGACTGAATAATATAAATAATTGCAGTACGACACGTTTTTTTTGGGAATTCCTTGACGGCGCCTGGCGCTGTGTCTGAGTGAAAATAATCATTTTACTTGGAAAACGCACGAGTGGGTTGGATGTTGTTATGTTGTTCGCCGCAACCTATATCCTTCTACATGGCTGTTCACGCCGTTCAGTGTCCACGTACACCAGCATGTAACTCAATAACGAAAATGTTTTTGTACTTATGAAATAAACAATACCGTAGCAATTATGATCCTAGCAATCTCCTTTTCATCGTATTACTGGATAACGACACAGGAATATTTCTGGTTAAATTTTCTTTAAACATATTGCATTATATAGCAATGTTTTTATAAGTGTTTTAACAGCCCATTTGTCTATTAATCGGCTAATGGGTTTGTGCAACACCCCTTAAAACATTACTATATCTGCAATATACTTAGAAAGTATAAACCCTAAATATTCCTCAATCAGTTAATATAACAGCGGCAAATGGTCATATGCCCTAACGGCGGGCCCCCTGGGAGCGGCCCCCCGGTGAGCCTCTGAGCAAAATTTCCCCGCGGCCCTACGTCGTACACTTCCGTCCCGGGGCCCCTGATAAGACATACGGAGGGCCTCCGGAGGCCCTCCGTCTTTGTGTTTTGCTGGGGGTATAGCTACTCCCGTACACGGTGACCATTGCTCATGCCGGACCAGTAGTAGGTGTAACCCCCCTTTTTAGTCTCGCCACTGCCAGGCCTCCTCGTCTCAGGGGAGTGCCACTATATCCACCCTCAGCCTACTGAGCTCGCCCGATAGGAGAGGTTTAGTCGATGATCGCCCTGAGAGGCACACACACACATGTATTATTCATAAGGGAGGAAAGAAGGGCATAAATGAATGAATAAAGGGAAAGGGAAAGGAAGGAAGGAAAGGGAAGGGAAAGGGAAAGGGAAGGAAGGGAAGGAAGGAAGGAGGGAGGGGGGAAAGGGAAAGGGAAAAGAGATTGGAGAGGGAGAAGATGAAAGGAGGAAGGAAGGAAGGAAGGAAGAGATGGAGAGGAAGGAGGAAAAAGAAGAGGAAAGAAGAGGAGATGGAGAGGAAGAGAAGAGGAGAGGGAGGAGGAGGAAAAAAGGGAATGAAGGAAGGAAAAAGGGAAAGGGAAAGGGAAAAAAGATGAGAGGACGAGAGAAAGGAGAAAAGAAAAGAGGAGGAGGAGGATTTCTGGGAGGGGCTTTGACAGGGTATGTAGGGGGGAAGGGGGGAGGAGAGGGGGGCAGGGGAAAAGGGGAAGGAGGGGCAGGGGGGAGGGGGAGAAAGGGGGGCTGACCTGGGCAAGGTTTGATTAAAGGGCCAAGGCTGTGTCTGTGTGTGTGGGGTGCGTGTTTTGTGTGTGTGTGTTCTTTCGTCATCCTGGAATATGAGGAAAGGAACAGAGACAGAGAGAGAGAGAGAGTGAGCAAAAAATTAACGAGAAAAATGGATGTTGACGAAAAGAGAGAGAAGAGGGGGGAGAGAGAGAAGAGAGAGAGAGAGAGAGAGAGAGAGAGAGAGAGAGAGAGAAGAGAGAGAGAGAGAGAGAGACACGAATATATAAAAA
>JACEEZ010000170.1:185000-192500 GCA_016584305.1 Chionoecetes opilio | reverse complement strand
TTTTTCAATTTTTATCACAAAAAAAGGAAATTATTGACGAATATTTCTGGAAAATTCCAAAATTTTTTGAGTAATTTCTGGCAAAAAAATACAACAATTGGCAGGACCTGGCCATTCTGTCTTGGAGTGCATAGGACGTCGGACAGTGAGTACACAGACAGGAGGACGCACTACAGAAAAACAATTAGAAAATTCTTTTTATAAAAAATATTTTTTTTAGCCGTTCTTTGTCTTGGTCTGTTTCGGGGGGTCTGGTTTTGTCTTGGTTTTTGGTCTTGGTCCAAAGGGGTTTTGGGTCTTGGTTTTGGGTTCGGGGGTTGGTCTGCTACAACACTGTTTTTTTGTTAGTGGTTATGTATACAGTTCCGTTTATAAACTATGCTCTTTTCAGTTTTAAACCCCGGGACCACATGGGTTTTGATATATGGTGGAGGCAAGGCAGTATTTTAGTGTTTGTTCCAAAAAAATTGCCCCCTTGGTATTATTTGGACTGGGCACCACGTTTAGATGACTTAGATCCTTTTCTGAGAATTTTGGTGTTTCAAAATAATATGAGATTCTTTTTTGACGGAAATTGATTCTTTTTTCCAAAAATTAGACCCCTTAGAAAAATTTGGTTATGGGCATATTTTTTCAAAAAACTATTGATGCTTTTCCGAAGGTTTTTGATGTGTTTTATATTAATTGATCCTTCCCTGTTTTGGGAAAATCATTTTTTTTTTCTATAACTCACACCTTCCTTTAGGTCTGCCCGAAATTAGCCCACAGGTAAATTTGGTACTGGACCCCACTTTTTTTCAAAAGCTATATTTACTTTTTAAAGGTTTTGATTATTTTGACAAAATACGAAAATTTGTTTTTGGGGGAAAATCAATATTTTTCTAAACCCCATCTATTAGGTTTTGTTCCAAAAATAGACCCCTGGGTATTTTTTGGTTACGGGGCCCCACTGTTTTTCGAAGACTTATGAATTTCTGGTGAAATTGATGGTTTGAAAAAAATAGCGATCGTTTTTTATCGGAAATCAAATGTTTTGTTCCAAAAAATTATCCCCCTTGGTATATTTGGTTATGGGCACTACTGTTTTCGAAGATTTATGTGCTTTCTGGTGAATTTTGTGTTTTTAAAAATAACATGAGTTTCTTTTTTTGTCGGAAATCAAATTTCTTTTTCCGAAAATAACACCAGGAAATATTTGGTTACTGGGCATACTTTTTTCAAAGGGACTATAGATGCTTTCGGGGAAAATTATTGTGGTTTAAAAAATCATATGAGATTCTTTTATTGGGAAAATCAATGTCTTGTACAAAAAGTTAGACACCTTGGTTTTATTTGGTTATGGCATCTCTGTTTTTGAATTTACCTAATTTTATGGTTTTTTATGTGTTTTTATTAATATAAATTTTTTTTTTGTGGGAAAAAAAATTATAATATTCTTTTTTCCCTCCCCTTTCCCCCCCATAAAAAAAAAAATAAAACTAGTGATTTCCGGCTAAATTTATGTTGGGGTGGTTAGGTTAGGCATCCCAAAAAAATTACTTTTGGCTTCACACTTTACTTTTTGGCATTTAATTTTTTCTCATAGAAAATAAAATTATTTGACGATTTTCTGGAAAATTCCAAAATTTGTTAGAAATTTTTCGGCAAAAAATACAAAAATTGGGCGGGCCTGGCAACTCTGTCTGGCATACATAGGATGTGGGCAGGAGTAACAACAGTGGGGGGACGCACTCCAGACCAAACACTTTCGATAATAGTCAATTTTTAAAAAAAATTTTTTTTTAATCCCTGTTCTTTGTCTTTGTCTGTTTCAAAGGGGGTCGGGTTTTGGTCTTCGTCTTGGCTTGGTCTCAAGGGGTTGGTTTTGGTTTTGGTCTCGGGGGTCTGGCTTGACTACAACACGTTGCTTGTATAGTGGTTTTGTAGTACAGTTCCATGCTTATATAACATGGTCTTTATCAATTTAACCCCGGGACCACAAAAGTATTTCGAAATGGTTGGAGGCAAGGAGATTTTAGGTCTTTTTCCCAAAAAAATTGGGGCCCCCTTGGTATTTTTTGGTTACGGGGCCCCCGTTTTAGAGACTTTAGATCCTTTTTAAAATTTTTGGGGTGTTTCAAAATTGAGTTGTTTTGTCAAAATTAGATTCTTTTTCAAAAAATTGCCCCCTTATAAATTTGGGTTACTGGGATCACTTTTTTCAAAGACATAATGTTTTTCTGATGATTTTTGATGTTTTTTATATAATTGATACCTTTTGTCGGAAATCAATTTTTTTTTATAACCCAAACCCCTTTCCCTTTAGTGTCTTTTTCCGAAATTCCACGGGGTTTTTTAACGGGGCCCCCCTGTTTTCGAGACATTTTTAATTTTCTGATGAGTTTTTGAGTTTTTTGACAAAATTGACAATTTTTTTTGGTGGAAATCAATATTTTTCTATAACCCCACCCCCCAGTGTTTTTTCCGAAAATTTAGCCCCTCAGTTTTTTTTTGGTTACGGGGCCCTACTTTTTTTCGAAGATTTAGAATTTTTGGTGAATATTGATGCTTTTAAAAAAATTTATGAGTTCTTTTTTTTGGGGAAATAAAATGTCTTTTTCCAAAAAATTAGCCCCTTTGGAAAATTTGGTTCTGGGCCTTTTGTTTTCAAAGACTTTATGCTTTTCTAATGAATTTTAATGTTTTTGAAAATAAATGAGATTTTTTTTGTGGGAAACAATATTTTGTTCCCCCCTCCATTTTATTTTCTTGTTCCGAAAATAAGACCCCCGGTTATATTTGGTTACGGGCACTATTTTTTTTTCGAAGACTAATGATTTTTTTCTGGTAAATTTTGTGTTTTTGAAAAATATCCCCGTTTTCGTTTTTGGGGAAAAAAAAAATTCTTTTCCGAAAATTAAAACCCCAGGTAATATTTGATTAGGGCATACTGTTTTAAGACTATTGATTTTTTCTGGTGAATTTGATGTGCTTGAAAATAATAGGATTCTTTTTTGTGGGAAATAAAATGTTTTTCCAAAAAATTAGACACCTTTGGTAATATTTGGTTAGGGGCATACGTTTTCGAAGATATATGATGCTTTTCTGGTGAATTTGATGTGTTTAAAAATAAATGAGATTCGTTTTTTTTTGGGAAAACAAATGTTTTGGGCCCGAAAAGAACCCTTTGGTTTTATTTTTTTTACTGGGCATCATTTTTTTTTGAATTTACACTATATTTTTCTGATGGTTTTTATGTGTTTTATTTTATGACAATTTTTTTTTGCGGACAAAATTAAATATTTTTTTTTTATCACCACCCCCCCCTTCCCATTAAAAAAAAAATAAAAAAAACTAGGATTTCCGGCGAATTTGATAGGTTAGGTTAGGTTAGGTTAGGTTGTACCAAAAAATTACTTTTGGCATTCACACTTTACTTTTTTTGGCTTTTTAAATTTTTTCATCATAAGAAAATGAAATTCAAACGAATATTTCGGGCAAATTCCAAAAATTTGTTGAGTAATTCTGGCAAAAAATACAACAATTGGCAGGACCGGGCAACTCTGTCTGGCAGTGAATGGGACGTCGGACAGTAGTACACAGACAGTGAGGACGCAGAAAACCCAAAAACTTTCAGATAATAGATATTTAAAAAAATATTTTAATATGCTAGCTTTCTTTGCTTGGTCTGTTTCGGAGGGTTGGTCTTGTCTTGGTTTTGGTCTTGTCTCGAAGAGTCTGGCCCGGGTTTGGTCTCGGAGGGTCTGGTCTTGACTACAACACTTTTTGTTTGTATAGTGGTTTGTAGTACGTTCCATGCTTATATAAATGCTCTTATCAATTTTAACCCCGGGACCACATTTTTCCGAAGGTGGGCGCGCCGGAATGTTGGTACTTGCCCCCGGCCCCCTGGGGCCGGCGCGATGCCCACCGCACCCGCGCCCTGCGCCGCTATTTTTGGCCCCCTGCGTGCGCCCCGCGCCGCTCGCCGTTCCCACGCGCCGCTGCGCCGCCGCCCCTATTAATTTAAATATGCCCTTTCAAAAAAAATGTGTGCGTGCCAAAGTTTTTACCCCATTTAGCCCCCCCAAAAAAGTTATAGGGTATAAAAAAATAATTTTATTGAAAATACAACTTTTAATAGATCACAGTTACCTATATTCTCATTAAAAAAATTGGCCCGTGACTATATTTAAAGCTGGGGGGAGCGGGAAGGACAGCGGCCGGATTTTTTACTAGCGCCCCGCGCCGTTGCGCCCGGGTTTTGAGAATTCGGCCGGCCGCTGCGTGCTGGTTTTTAAGGTGCGCCGCCGGCGCAGCGGCGCAGCGGCGCAATTTGCGGGACCTGCCCCGTCGGGTATTTCGATAATATTTTAAAGGCAAAAGGGAGATTTTATGTCTTGTTCCCCAAAAATTAACCCCTTTGGGATTTTTGGGTTTTGGGCACCCCTGTTTTAGATACTTTTGATCCCTTTTTGATGAATTTTGAGTGTTTTTAAAAAAATTGGATTCGTTTTTGTCGGAAAATTTGAGTCTTGTTCGAAAATTAAACCCCTTTGTAAAATTTGTTCTGGGCACACTATTTTCGAAACTATTGATGCTGTTCCGATGAGTTTTGATGTGTTTATATTAAATGATCCTTCTGTTGTCGAAAACAAATTTTTTTTTTTAAATCACACCCCTTTCCCTTTAGTGTCTTGTTCCCAAAAAAGACCCCGTGGTAATTTTGGTTATGGGCACCACTGTTTTTTGAAAATATTTATACTTTTTGATGAGTTTTGATGTGTTTTTACAGAATAACAATTATTTTTGGGGAAATCAATATTTTCTATAAATCCCCCTCCCCTTCAGTGTCTTGTTCCCAAAAAAAAAGACCCCTCAGTATTTTGGTACTGGGCACCACGTTTTCGAAAATTTTATATATTTTTGGTGAATATGATGTTTAAAATAATTGAGATTTTGTTTTTTTCGGAAATAAAAAGTCTTGTTCCGTTTAAAATTTAAATCCCTTTGGGATTATTTGGTTACTGGGGACATGTTTTTGAAGTTGAATTCTTTTTTGGCGCTTTTTTGTGTTTTATATTTTTAAAAGAACTTTTTGTAATCGGAAAATTAAATTTTTCTTTTTATCACCACCCCTCCCCCCCCATAAAAAGAAAAAAAAAAACTAGGATTTCCCCCTGAATTTTATAGGTTGGGTTGGTTAGGGTTGGTTAGGTTACCCCAAAATATACTTTTTGGGATTCACACTTTTCTTTTTTGGGATTTTTAATTTTCATCATAAGAAAAAAGAAAATTTAATTGGGCAATTTTCTGAAAATTTCCAAAAAATTTTTGGATATTTGGCAAAAAAAATTTAAAAATTTGGGAGGGCCTGGCAAATTTTGTTGGCAGTGCATAGGACGTCGGAAGTGGACACAGCATGAGGACGCATACAGACCAAAAAAATTCAGATAAAGTCATATTTTTACAAATATTTTTTTATGCCGGTTCTTTGTTTGGTCTGTTCGGAGTGTTGGTCTTGGTTTGTCTTGGGCTCGGGGTCTTGGGGTTTTGGTCTGGAGGGTGGGCTTGGTCTCAGAAGGTTTTGGGTTTTTCTTGGTCTCGGAGGGTCGGTCTTTACTACAAAAATGCAAAAAAAATCCTCTTCTTTTTTCCTATTTTTATTCGTTAAAAAAATTTCCCCTTTTTTTAAAATTTTTTTTTCTTCTTCTTTGCAAGTAATTTCTATCAGCTCCCTTCTTTTCAACAATTTTTATCACCTTACCTTTTACTCTACTTTTATACATTTTATACATACATTTACACATCTTCTACCATTATACATTCCCACATTCCCACACTGACTACCCTAAATTACAGAGCATTTTCTCAGCAAATCTTACTGGGCGACTTCTTTGGATATCCAGAAGGTAAAGGCTACCTGTTAATATAGTTTTTTGGATACATCAACTTCACCCTTTTGTATGTTGTGTATAAATAAAGATCATATGCAGTAATAGAGTTGCACTTCTGGATCTACACACACAGATAAGATGAACCATTGTATCCAGGAAGGATTTTATGAACAAATATCTTGTCGCCCAGAAGCTTAAAATTGTTCTTACTGGGCGACAGTTTTCCATCACTGGGAGACATTTTGGTCGCCCAGTTGTGATGTTAAAAAATGCACTGCTAAACTATCTACCTATCATCTATCTTCTTCTCACCGTGTTACTGCCTTTCCCCAAAGCAATGTGTCATAGGCGGGCCACAGGGTTACAATGTTAACTGTGCTACAATTTCCTGTTACCGTCACCTAGTATTGATTAGGGCTGAATAACAGACTAATTGAAGTGTGTAACATATATATGACATTGGTATAATATCTATCAAATGTTTTTTCTGTATCTATTCTGACCCTTTTTGTGTGTGTGTGTGTGTGTGTGTGTGTGTGTGTGTGTGTGTGTGTGTGTGTGTGTGTGTGTGTGTGTGTGTGTGTGTGTGTGTGTGGTGTGTGTGTGGGTGTGTGTGTCTGTCTTTCTGTCTGTCTGTCTGGTTTTCTGTCTTTCTGTCTGTCTGTCTGGTTGTCTCTGTTTGTCTGTATGTATGTCTGTCTGTCTGGTTGTCTCTCTGTCTGTCTGTCTGTCTTTCTGTCTGTCTGCCTGTCTGTCTGTCTGTCTGTGTTTGTGTCTGTCTGTCTGTCTGCCTGTCTGTCTGGTTGTCTCTGTTTGTCTATATGTATGTCTGTCTGTCTGGTTGTCTCTGTTTGTCTGTATGTATGTCTGTCTGTCTGGTTGTCTCTCTGTCTGTCTGTCTTTCTGTCTGTCTGCCTGTCTGTCTGTCTGTCTGTGTTTGTGTCTGTCTGTCTGTCTGCCTGTCTGTCTGGTTGTCTCTCTGTCTGTCTGTCTGTCTGTCTGTCTGTCTGTCTGTCTGTCTGTCTGTCTGTCTGTCTGTGTCTCTGTCTTTCTGTCTGTCTGTCTGTCTGTCTGTCTGTCTGTGTATGTGTGTCTTTCTGTCTGTGTCTGCCTGTCTGTCTGTCTATGCGTCTGTCTGCCTGTCTCTCTCTGTCTGTCTGTCTGTGTCTGTCTGTCCGTCTGCCTGTCTGTCTGTCTGTCTGTCTGTCTGCAGGAGTGACGGAGGTAATACGAGGGACGGAGAAGGTGTTGAGGGAAGTAATTAATGATGAAGGAGGAAGATATTTCACTACCGTCTTCTTTCTGACCTCCTCCTCCTCCTCCTCTTCCTCCTCCTCTTCCATCCAACAGGTAAGAATATAATCAATATAAAACATTGAATCTTCCAAAAAACAGAAGTAGTAGTAGTGGTAGTAGTTATAGTAGTAGTAGTAGTTGTGGTGTTAGTTGTAGTAATAGTAGAAGTAGAAATAGAAGTAGTAGTAGTAGTAGTAGTAGTAGTAGTAGTAGTAGTAGTAGTAGTAGTTGTTGTTGTTGTAGTAGTAGTGATAAAGTAGTATAGTAGTAGTAGTAATAGTTATAGTAGTAGTTATAGTAGTAGTAGTAGTAGTTGTTGTTGTTGTAG
>JACEEZ010000170.1:137500-182500 GCA_016584305.1 Chionoecetes opilio | reverse complement strand
CCTGGTTAAAAGCCGTAAGAACTTTTCCTACCTCTCTTTTAAATCCCTTTATCCACTTAAAAACTTCTATCAGATCGCCCCTACTCTGCGTCTTCGATTTGAGTGTAATTTTAATAACTTCAATCTCCTCTCATACAAAAATTTACGCACCCCTTGTTCATTTTGGTCATCCTTCTTGAAATTTTTCTAACAACCATATCCATCCGTAATTGGAGACCAAAAACTGAACTGCTAGTTAGGTGAGGCCTGTAGACCCAGAAAAAGTTTTAGAATAACTTCCGCACTTCTACTTTTAACCCCTTCTGGTAAGAATCCTAATACTCTATTAGCTCTTTTCTGCCTAAACTTTGTTTCCTAGGTCGGAGGTCGGGCTCACCTCACCCAAGATCTTTTCACCTTCTGATCTTTTCAGCGAAAAATTGCTTAGGTATATCATTCCCAGGGTTTTTTCTCCCAAATTCATAAGTAATTTATAAATATTAAATTCCATCTCCCCACGACTCCCCACTTTTTTAAGTTTATCTAAGTCTCCCTGCATAGTTACTCAGACTGTGACCCAATATCCTACCAAACTTAGTACATCAGCAAACTTGCTGATATCACTGCTAATCCCACTATCCAAGCTTTTGATGTAAAAAAAAAATAGTAAGGGGCCCAAAAACAGACCCTTGTAAAAACCCCTTGCACCAGTCCCCTTTTCAATTGGAACCATTAATTGAAACCCCTTTGTTGCTATTACTTAAAAGCCTGACCCAAATGAAAACCTTCCCATTATACCTGACCCCTCCCCTTTTTAAAGAGTCGCTCGTTGGGGGTACTTTTGTCAAATGCCTACTAAAGTCCAGAATATTATATATAACCCTTACTTTATCTCCGTCTCAAAACTTTCCTATAAAACTCATAAAGGGTTTGAGACATGACCTACCCTTGGGAATCCATGTTTTTGAATCATTTTCAAACTATGTTTATCTAAGTATCTTAATGTTTTTTGCAAAAAATAGATTCCAAAAATTTACCCCACCCTGATGTTAGACTTACGGGTCGATAATTTGACTTTAGTCCCCTGTCCCCTTTTAAATATGGGAACAACATTTTCCCTTTTTCCACAAAAAAGGACACGTAACCAAAACCCATTTCCTAAAAATGTGCACTAAAGATCCCCAACAACCTCCTTGCATTCCTTAAAACCCTGGGGTACCTCATCTGGCCTGGCGATTTTAAAAGTTTTTTATTTTTTCTATACCCTCCTCCACCATTTCCCATTATCCAATATCTTTATTTCCCCATCGTTCCTTTTAACTCGTTCACTTCAGGTATGTCGGTATCCTCCTCCGTAAAAACCCCTTAAAAAATAAAATTTGTCTCACAAACCCATCCCTTTTTAAAACCTCACCTGTCCTGCCTTAAGGGGCCCAACTAATCCTTGTCTTTTTTTTATAAACCTATAGAACCCCTTTGGGTCCCCGTTTTGCCTGTTCTGCAACTTTAATCTCATAATTGTTCTTAGAACTCGAGTTAATTTTCACTGCCCGCCCTCACGTTTTACTAGTTAATTTTTAAAATGTTATTTTTTTTGTGGAATGTATGTATATATAATAAAATGATAAAATTACTCACCTATGTTAAAGTTTCCCCTTTAACACTAGTTAAGAAGACCTGTGGGGTGGCGGTGGTGGTGGTGAGTGAGGGTTTTTCTCTCCCCACGCCATTGGAGGGCTTTTGGGATGCGGGTGTGGTTTTTCCAACGCGGTTTGTGATTCTCACGCGCCCCCCCCGCCCACCGCGCCCACGCCCTCCTCCCCGCCCATTGGTCCTTAAAATGATGAATGCAGTCTTAATAAACCTGGAAAATGGAAAAAAAAAAAAGGTAAAAAAAAAAATAATAAAAAAAAGTAAGGGAAGGATTTTTTTTTTTTGGTATATGTAAACAAAAATTTTATAAACCCAGAAAAATGGAAAAATATCATAAGCATTTACGTTTTTTTTACTATTGTGTTTTTTTTGTGTTTTTTGTATTATTTACAAAAATTTTTTTTTTATTAAACTTGAAAAAAGGGGAAAAAAAAATCATGGTATATATATTTTTTTCGGGTGTTGTTAGTGTGTTGTGTGTGTGTGTGTTGTGTGTGGTTGTGGGTGTGGTATGTGTGTGTGTGTGTGTGTGGTTTTCAGTTTCCCCTTTTTAAAATTTCAGGGGTGGTGTGTATGTCTACTTGCCGACACCCCCCAGGTGGTGCAGGGGCAGGTGGACAGGGGTAGTGGACGCCGGCGATGGTTCGTCTCTTTCGCCCCCTTCCCCCTCTTTTCCCATAAATATTCCAAGTAAGAGTTTAGATTGTGACTGATTTTAGATTTAGATTTTAGGGTTAGATTATATTTGGATTATAATTAGATTGAAAAAGTGAAGAAATATATACTTGTCATTGATTTAAGTAGAACTACACCTACTATTATTGCTACTACTACTACTATTACTACTACTACTACTACGACTACTACTATTACTACTACTACTAATGCTACTACTACTACTACTACTGCTACTACTACTACTACTACTACTACTATTACTACTACTACTACTTCTACTACAACTACAACTAATTCTACTACAAAAACGAGATTTACTGATCATTTGCAATCACCACCACTACTACAACAACCACCACTACAACAACCACCACAACAACTACTTCTACAACAACACCTTCTACAGTTTCCACGGCGGCATAGTTAACATCACGGCTCTCAACTTTATGCCTGACTGGGGGCAGGATGTTCACCACCACCACCGCCACCACCACCACCACCACCGCCAACATCACCACCGTATTCAAGGGGTCCAACGCTCGGCTACTCTCCGCAATGGCTCACAAACTTAATTTCTCTGTCACACTTCTGCCTAGCGCGACCTGGGATGATGTAGGTATTAAAGTGCTTATCTATCTATCTATTAACCCTTTCACGCCCAGGTCTTTCCATTGCTATATAAAATAACCTGTTGTTAGCCATAAAATTACGAAAAAGTAACAAAATAAACCAAATTAGCTAGTGGACAAGGATACTAATAGTACAGCTGATAATCTCTCATATCATAAGAATTGTGCAAATTATGACTAAAGCATGAAATTTCTACCAGTGTTAGTACATACCATAAGCTTCATTTTCAGATCGGGAGGTAAGGCAGATTTGACCTCTGAGGACCGTGAGAGGTCAATGACCTCAAAGTATCAAAATATTGATGTTTGGCGTCATTGGTTAATGGTAAACATGTTTATGGTGTACAAACCATGCATTTGTGTTCCAATAAAAGTGTCTACATATTCCACACAGCGTTGGTAATTATTTACAGGTGTCTAGCTTTGACCTCTGAGGACAGTGAGAGGTCAATTACCTCAACATATCAAATATTGATGCCAATGAATGTAAACTGTGGTGGCTGGTACTAACACAATTGTTGTACTTGTGTGTTGCAGGATTCCCTGCCTGATGGTCGAAGCCAAGATACAAGCATCCCAGACCTGATCGTC
Organism: Chionoecetes opilio; assembly: GCA_016584305.1. Taxonomy (NCBI): domain Eukaryota; kingdom Metazoa; phylum Arthropoda; class Malacostraca; order Decapoda; family Majidae; genus Chionoecetes; species Chionoecetes opilio. Next base: position 178,970 of record JACEEZ010000170.1, on the reverse strand, counting down.
ACTATGGCAAAGCGTCATATCCTCATAGACCCAGCCCAGCCCTCTACGTCCAAGCAATCAAGACCACCCCCAAGAATTAACTGGGAGCTTTGTATTCTTTGCCAAGCAGAGACAGATGAACCTTTACAGGGCCCACTAAGATCAACCATGAAACCGAGTGGTAGTGGTTATGCATCATTGACAGAAGACCCCCTCCAGTTCAAGGGACTTCGGCACATGCCAATGGAACTCAACGTGAACAGACTGGATGATGGCGATGGCGTAGAAGCTACCTTGAGGACACACAGTGCTCAGTGGCACAAGAAATGTCGTTTAAAGTTGTTTTTTTAAATGTTTGACCAGCAGAGCAGAGCAGAATCAGCTTCAGGACAGCAATCTAGTACCGGTACTCCAACCGTGCACACACGATCAGCAGCTGCCCACAGGCTTCCACAGTCAACCGAGCCTATTGTTTCTTCTGCAATAAGCCAGCTGGCACTGCAGACTTGCACGAAGCAGCTACAAAGGAAATTGACAAGAACGTTCGGAGATGTGCCACTGAATTGGGGGACACTGAACTGCTGGCCAAGCTGTCTGCAGGAGACATGATTGCCATCGAGGCAAAATACCATCGCAACTGTCTCCGTGCATTATACAACAAAATCAGACCAGCCGCACTCAAGGACGAGGATCTGTGCTTCCTGATCTGAGAGCCCATTCTCAGGGCCGAGACACACTTCTCTTGTTTGAGAAAGATATAGGTCCCGCCCTGAAGAAGGCCTGTGATCATGACAGTGATGCCATGCACCTAGTAAGATCAGAAAGGTGGCCATACGCACTGTGGATACTGATGTTGTGGTACTGGCTGTGGCTTCATTCAACAACATCAATCCTGACGAGCTGTGGATAGCTCTTGGTACTGGATCCAGCTTCCGGTGCATAGCTGTTCACCAACTGGCTGCCGCCATGAACCCAAGACAATGTGCTACTCTCCCCATCTTCCATGCCTCACAGGGTGCGACACTGTGTCTTCTTTCGCTGGCAGAGGGAAGAAGACTGCTTGGGAAACTTGGAAAGTGTTCCCACAGATGACTGATGCCTTTGAAGAACTCTTACGCATGCCAAGTGATGTGAGTGAGGAGCCAATGTCACTGCTGGAGCGCTTCGTTGTGTTGATGTATGACCGCACCAGTGACACCATGGAAGTGAACGATGCTAGGAAACAGTTCTTCGCACACAAGTCTAGGGCTCTAGAAAACATTCCCCCAACGCAGGCAGCACTCCAGCAGCACATCAAGCGTGCATCTCTCCAGGGCAACTGCTGAAACCAAACTCTGGTCCTGAATCCAGAGTTACCAATCCCATCTGACTGGGGCTGGACAAAGGAGGCCTCTGGGTGGCAGCCTCTTTGGACGACACTGCCAGAGACATCAAAATCTTGCCACGAGCTGATCCACTGCGGCTGCAAGAAGGGATGTACCGGCCGCTGCAAGTGCACCAAGGCTGCACTCAAGTGCACTGCATTATGTGCATGTTCGGGAGACTGTTAGGTGCAATCAGACACCTTTATATTATGCGTCTATATGGATAATGTGTGTGTATTACATGTACCGGTATGTACTATACATGTGTCTGAGGTAACTGACCTCATTGTACTTTAAGCTTATAGACTATGTTCAGTGCACATTGAAAATTAAGGTTGCACAGATGATCTTACAGCACGATTTCATGTAAGCTGTTCTGGACACCACAATAACCTAAATGTGTATTTCAATAAATTTGTTTTCTGAGGTCACTGACCTCATTTAAAGCACTTGTTCAGTCATGGTTGCATCCTGTGATTATGTATAAATAGGCTCTCCAGAAGATAAAGGGACCAACACATGGCAACATACATTTTTAATCATTCCCAAAACAGACAAACTGCACCAGAATCGTGAAAAAATTACAATTTCAATGTAATTGAAGTCATTGACCTCTCACTATCCTCAGAGGTCAAATCTGACTTACCTCCCGATCTGAAAATGAACCTTATGGTATGTACTAACACTGGTAAAAATTTCATGCTTTAGTCATAATTTGCACAATTGTTATGATTATCTGCTGCACTATAAATAGGTCATAGCTATAAAATATGGCTTATAGTCACTAAAAATCGTCTAATGGTACCCAAATTACAATGGAAATTACGTTCTGGGTCTCAAGGGGTTAACTGTTATCAATGGTGTTTTAACAATCTAGCTGTTGGTTTATTAATTATTATATATGTTTATCCAATTTTCTACTTTTTATTTATTTACTCTTTTATTTTTCCCTCCTTTGCTATTACTAATCCTATTTCTCCGATCATTTTTCCTTCCTTTACTCTGATATTTAGCCTTTTTTCTTCTTTTATTTTATTTAATCCTTTATTTTCCCTCCTTTTCTCTATCATTTATCACGTTTCTCCTTATGTTTACTCCTTTATTTTTCCAATTTCTTCTATTTTCTCCATTTATTGACTTCTTTATTTTTCCTCCTTTTCTTTATTATCTATCTATCCTATTCCTCCTTTCTTATTTTATTTAGTACTTTTATTTACTGGGATGATGTAATGTATCAGTGTGTATCTATCTATCTATTAACTGCTATCAATTGTTACCTGTTGACTTATTAATCATTCTATATTAGTATCAAATTATTGTATAATTAATATCATTATTTCACTAATAGACTAATTATCTCTTTATCAACATGAGAAAATAATCCATCTCTCTTCTCCTCTTCCTTTCTTCTCTTCCTCCTCTTATCTCTTCCCCATTTCTTTCTTCTCCCCTCCAATTCTTTCCTTCCTCTCCTTATCTCTTTCCATTCCCCTTCCTTCCTTTTCTTCTCTTTCTCTCATCTCTTCCCCATTTCCTTCCTTCCCTTCCCTCTTTCCTTACCCTTCATTCCTCTCTTCCCCCTACCACCCCATACCCTAACCCGTTTCTTTCTTCTCCCCTGCCTTTCTTTACTTCCCTTCCCTCCCATCATCCCCTTCCATTCTTCCCTTTTCCTCCTTATCTCTTCCCTTCCCCTCCCCATTCCCCCTCCATCCCCACAACCACCCTTTTCCCCAACACAAACAGGTCACATCACAGGTCACCCCAGGACGTTCCATGCTAGTACCAATGCCTTACATCCTCCTACAAACACGTCTACAGCTCTACGACTTCAGTTACCCCTTTGACTACATGAGCTTTGCCTTTGCACTGGCCACGCCCCTGGTCTCCCCAAGCTGGCTGAGTCTGTATCTACCTCTCTCTGGCGCTGTGTGGCTGGCGACCCTGTTACTAGTGTGTCTTCTACCTGTGGTTCTAAAAGCGGTAAATGTGTGTGTGTGTGGTTGGGGGGGGAGGGGTTGTGTGTGTGTGTGTGTGTGTGTGTGTGTGTGTGTGTGTGTGTGTGTGTGTGTGTGTGTGTGTGTGTGTGTGTGTGTGTGTGTATTCATCATCGAGTTGTATTCATCTAGTTGTATTTTACAGGGCCTGAGCTACACTCGTATGGCCCCGTCTCCATATCTACCTTTTTTTATCATTCATCCTTAGTGTTGGGGGAAGCCACCACCCTGGGAGGCGGGTCACAACCCCCGGCTAACAAAACAAATACCCCCCCCTCCCTTTCAGGCACTTCGGCGGGAGGGTCGCGCCGTGGGCAGAACACTACGCATCCTCCTCGCGCAAGACCTCCCCGGCCCGCTCCCTGCCGCGCCGCCCTACAGACTCCTGCTGGCGGCCTGGATGCTCTTCGCCCTGGTGTTCGGGGCGGCGTATCGCGGTAACCTGACGGCGGCCTTAACGATACCCAAGTACCCGAAGCGGATTGAGTCTTTGCGAGAACTGGTGGCCTATGTGGAGAGGTAATATTTTGTTGCTTTTTTATATTAGTATTACTTATTACGCCACTATTATTACAATTAAATCATGTATAGACGTATTTTTTGTTGATTTTACTTTACTATTACTTTTTACGCCATTCTTATAGCATTTAAATCATGTAGACAGGTATTTTTGTGTGCTTTTTACATTATTATTGCTTATTGCGCCACCATTATTATTAAATCATTACTTTCATCATTATTACTGTCTTTCTTCAATCTCCTCCTCCTCTTCTGCCTTTCCTGGGGTCATGGTTAGAAGAGGATTGAGTCTGCGAGAGCTGGTGGCCTATGTGGACAGGTAATTTTTTTGTCTTCTTTTTACATTACTACTATCCATTTCAGACCCCATGAGGCATCGCTTTTCGCAAATATCTTCTAAACAAAAAGTCCGATCAAAATGACAGTTTGGCACAGCTTGTCTGAGACCGTCCCCTAATTTATGGCAGTAGACTGCATTGCCAAGTGTGTTTAATGAAGGAGTTTACTCTTGGTTTTGACGGCGAAGCTGGCAAGAGCCGAATTCGGACAAGACATTCGGACAGGGGAAGGTTTGAAGTGACGTACTTGTGACGTGTAGCAATCCACGCCCTCATCTTCCCCTCCCGGCTTCCCCTCCCTCCCTCCATGTCTTCCTCCCCCCCGTACCCCCACCTACCCCCTCACTCTCCCATTTACCTAACCTCTCTCTCTCTCTCTCTCTCTCTCTCTCTCTCTCTCTCTCTCTCTCTCTCTCTCTCTCTCTCTCTCTCTCTCTCTCTCTCTCTCTCTCTCTCTCTCTCTCTCTCTCTCTCTCTCTCTCTCTCTCTCTCTCTCTCTCGTCCACTTGCGTTGTACATGAGATATGACGCCATACACGATACTTGTCTATAATGGCAGTAAACCCGAAAGTATATGGTAAGTATGGTAGGGTGCTTATGCACACGACAGTGATACCTGTTCCAGCGTAATTAATTGGCTTTTGCTTAAGTGCTGTCTGAGTTTTGTTGGGTAATTATACAACCATTGGAAGTTGTATATGATCCTCTTTCCCAGAAGGACACGTTGTGCATATGATGGGATGCGGTAGCTGTGGCTTGATCATTTATAGGACATCGGGTTGGAGTCGGAAAGGAATAAGGGTGGAAATGGAGCGAGGATTCAAGAGCAGAGTAAGAACGTAAAACAAATGTCAAATAAGAAATACATAAATACATTAATTATGACGTTAGGAACGTCGACAGCGATGACGGGGATGAGTTGTTTGAACTTGTTTCTCGATAGTGATAATGATTAGAATACAATATTTGGTCAGTTATATGCATTATTAATCCATCCAACATATACCCGCTGTCTATCTTTGTCTGCAATGAATTTTTAACATATGTCTACAAGAACGCTATTTGTATGACACTCTCCTCCTAACGTCAGAATTAATGTATTTATGTATTTCATATTTGACATTTGTTTTACGTTCTTACTCTGCTCTTGAATCCTCGGCCGGGAGGGGAAGATGAGGGCGTGGCTTGCTACACGTCACAAGTACGTCACCTCAAACCTTCCCCTGTCCGAATGTCTATTCGGCTCTTGCCAGCTTCGCCGTCAAAACCGAGAGTAAACTCCTTCATTAAACACACTTGGCAATGCACTCTACTGCCATAAATTAGGGGACGGTCTCAGACAAGCTGTGCCAAACTGTCATTTTGATCCGACTTTTTGTTTAGAAGATATTTGCGAAAAATGATGCCTCATGGGGTCTGAAATGGATAGTAGTTCATATGTATACATTTGATTTGCTTTTTACATTACTAGGCAGGTTTTTTTTCTCCTTTTTACATTAATAGACACGTTCTTTTGTTCTTTTTACATTACTAGTTCGAATGTACACAGGTATATTTTGTGCTTTTTATATTATTATTGCTTTTTACGGCACTATTCTTACATTTACATCATGTAGACGTATAGTTTTTTTCTTTTTACATTACTAGTGCGTGTGTAGATAGTTTATTTTTCTTTTTACATTAATCAATAGACACGTTTGTTTTCTTTTTACATTATGAGACAATTTTTTGGTGGTGTACGTGGATAAGTAATTTTTTCGTTCTTTTTACGCCACTCTTACTTTTTACGCCACTGTTGTTGCATTACACAATTACAATGGTAAATATGCAGTTTCAACCAATAGGCCTACTCCTTATTAACAAATACTCTCCTGACATCCTCTCATACCCCCGTACGAGTTAACTAACCTAACCTGGGCATTGATTACGTAACCTAATCTCACTGGGGGGTTTCGCCACCTCAGACATCCCGCGTTATTTTTCCTTTCCGACGGCTGTTGTAGGGGTTATAAATACTCCTTATGATGAGAAAGAAACGTTCACGATACTTAAAACCACCGATCGTGTATTGTTTTAAATTGCACCTATACAATTACAATTATGTATATATGTATGTGTGTGTGTTTTTAGGATTACAGTGAGCCCCTATGCAGCAGATCATAGGGATTCCTACATGGCATCAGAATCGCCGCAACTAAGAGCCGTGGGTCGCCTTATACAAATCGTTCCTAACATGACTGTAGGACTGACAGAAGCCTTATATAAGAGGTTAGTGTTGTATGAATTTGTTCTCTCTCTCTCTCTCTCTCTCTCTCTCTCTCTCTCTCTCTCTCTCTCTCTCTCTCTCTCTCTCTCTCTCTCTCTCTCTCTCTCTCTCTCTTTACACTCGAATAAAAATAGATATACATGAAAAATAATATCCCGGTGCTGACACCAATTGTTGTTATATAATATTATAATAATTATTTTTATATAATATACTATTAATATATTTGTAGTTTGTGGGATGTCTCTTACGTGCTCTTACTAAAAATTATGAAGGCAAGTACTCATACCTGCTTCATATTTACTTTTTTATCTCTCTCCCTGTCTCTCTTACTACAATTACGCAAGCAAATACCCATAACTATACTACGTTAAATTTTACTGTTATCATATCTCCCTCCCTTTCTCTCTTTCTTACTAAAAATTACCAAGGCAAGTACTCATAACCAAAGGTGGGCATTTCGCAATTTTAGTCCGCAATTCCGCAATTCGCAACTTGCGGAATGGGTAATTCGGTTGCGGAATTGCGCAATTGAGGATGCCTGAAAAAATTGCGGAATTGCAGGTTGCGGACTGCCAAAATTTTGAAACGCAATCGCAATAATTGTGACGGTCACCACCTTCAAAGTGCCCGCGTGAACATAAGTTCCCGCCAAATATGGTGGAGACGACACTGCCAAGTGTAGCGCAGTCAGTGCGTGCTGGGACTTGGGATTGAGAAGGTGGACGCTGGCCGTGTGTGTGATTTATCCTACATATACTGTTGTTGTGTTAGTGAAGTGCAGTAAATGTTTTGTCCATAATTACAATCTTAGTCACCACTAACCAGTGGTTAGTGGTTACTAAGATTGCACAAATTAGACAATAGACACTGGTTAGTGATTAGCAACCACTAACCATGTGTCTATTGTCTAATTTGTAATTTCAGTATATAATTTTAAATTTGTCTTATATTTTGCAGATTGTGCTCATATAATTAGCGTTTACTAAACGCTAATTATATGAGCCCAATCTGCAAAATATAAGACAAATTTGAAATTACCAGAAGGAGTGGGAGGAGGAGGAGGAGGAAGAGGAGGAGGAGGAGGAGGAGGAGGAGGAGGAGGATTAGTAGATTACTTAGATTAGTGATTACTAGCCAGTAGATTGTGAAGTGTAAAAGTAAAGAAAAACACTAAAAGAGACAAAGACTTAAAGTAATCGTCCAGACCATTTCATCATTCCTGATTTGATGTAGTTAGAGTATAGCCATTATCGAGTGTATCAACAATATGTTGTCACTTCTTGCATTCAGTCAGCCGTTTTTGAATAATCTGCAATCAAAATCTGTAAATTCCCCGAGCTTCGAAAACGCTCATGGCAACTGGCAGACGATGCGCCACGGCTCGGTGACGTAGCAAAAGGGAGGCTCCTCTTCCCGCGCTGCTGTGTGTGTGTGTAGTAGTGTTTGTGTGTGTGTGTAGTAGTGTTTGTGTGTGTGTGTGTGTGTGTGTGTGTTTTGTGTGTGTGTGTGTGTGCGTAGTAGTGTGTGTGTGTGATTGTGTGCGTAGTAGTGTTTGTGTGTGTGTGTGTGTGCGTAGTAGTGTGTGTGTGTGTGTGTGTGTAGTAGTGTTTGTGTGTGTGTGTGTGTAGTAGTGTTTGTGTGTGTGTAGTAGTGTTTGTGTGTTGTAGTACTGTTTTGTTTGTAGTAGTGTTTGTGTGGTGTGTAGTTTTTTGTGTGTGTGTAGTAGTGTTTGTGTGTGTGTGTGTAGTAGTTTTGTGTGTGTGTGTGTGTGTGTGTGGTAGTGTTTGTGTGTGTGTGTAGTAGTGTTTGTGTGTGTGTGTGTGTGGTGTGGTGTAGTAGTGTGTGTGTGTGTGTGTGGTAGTATGTTTTGTGTGTGTGTGTAGTAGTGTTTGTGTTTGTGTGTGTGCGTAGTAGTGTTTGTGTGTGTGTGTGTGTGTAGTGTGTTTGTGTGTGTGTGTGTGGTGTGTGTAGTATGTTTGTGTGTGTGTGTGTGTGTGTATAGTTTTGTGTTTGTGTGTGCGTGTGTGTTGTGTGTGTGTGTGTGTGTTGTTGTGTGTGTGTGTGTGTGTGTTGTGTGTGTTGTTGTGCGTGTGTGTGTGTGTGTGTGTGTGCGTAGTAGTGTGTGTGTGTGTGTGTGTGTGTAGTTGCGCGTGTGTGTGTGTATAGTGTTTGTGTGTGTGTAGTAGTGTTTGCGTGTGTAGTAGTGTTTGGTGTGTGTGTGTGTGTAGTAGTGTTTGTGTGTGTGTGTGTGTGTGTGTGTGTATGTTTGTGTGTGTGTGTGTGTGTAGCAGTGTTTGTGTGTGTGTTAGTAGTGTTTTGTGTTGTTTTAGTAGTGTTTGTGTGTGTAGTAGTGTTTTGTGTGTGTGTAGTAGTGTTTGTGTGTGTGTAGTTAGTGTCTGTGTGTGTGTGTAGAAGTGTTTGTGTGTGTAGTAGTGTTGAATCTCAGCAGGCTCCGCTAAAGCCGGCCACACACACACCGGCGCGGCCTGTCCGGCCGACGAAAAGGGGCGTGGCTAGAGGCGGCCGGTGTGTGTGTGGGGATGTTTTTCATCCGGCGGGGCCTGTCGCAGCGGCCGGATGAAAATCAGTCGGCGCTTGAAAATTCCGTCCGGCGCGGCCTGCCGCCTGCGTGTGTGTGGGTGCCATCCGGCGCGGCCCGCCCCTCGCTCGGCCAGACAATGACTAATTGTACCAGTTATAATTGTATTTATGATAATATAGGTATTATATATGACGTATTATATATAGTATGACGTATTATATATAGGTATTATATATGGCTGCACATGCAGCCATCACCAGCAAGTCATTTTCGGACAGCGGATTCATGTTGTCACCACGGTGGTCCGACGTGTACTGTATATTTTCATGAGGCGGCCGGTGTGTGTGTGGGTCTCATCCGGCGAACGATGCCCCGCCACTTTTTGTCGGCCGGACAGGCCGCGCCGGTGTGTGTGTGGCCGGCTTAACACCTGTTCATCCACCTCGTACTCTGGTTCAAACATATAGGGTTGGGCTCCCATCACAATCTGGTTCGTTTTCCTCATATACGCGAGCAGCGTCATTTAGTTCGGTCTCAGATTAAGCATCGTACTCTAGATCTATCAAAGCGACAGATTCGACTGTCTGACACCTATAAGTACACTCGCTCATCATAACATTTGCCGACAGGTCTCACAGAGCCAGACGAGTGTTGTTTACATTGGAGCGTCCCTTTTGTGACGTCATCAATAACATGCGTAGCCCTGTTGGAGGGAAGAAAAAAAAAATCGCGCGCTTTTTACAAAAGTCGTGTTTTTACGGAAATAAGGCCTGGAAGTCAATTATCTTTGGTGGATTAGGTGTTTTGAATGTAAATTCAACATAATTAGGCAAAAAAAAATTGGGTCTGGACGACTACTTTAATTGTGAAGGACAAGTAACAAGTATAGACAAACAGAATAGGAATATAAAGTATTAAACACCAATAAAGAGTTTAGAGACATTTTTTTTTTATTGTAGGTGTTTAAGAGTCTAGAGATGTTTAAGAGTCTAGAGACATTTTTTTTTTTAATTGTAGGTGTCAAAATTAGTTTGCGGAATTGCGGAATTGCGATTGCGAAAAGGCCTATCTGAAAAAAATTGCGTAATTGCGATTGCGGACTGGTGCAGGTCGGAATTGCGTATTGCGATTGCGGAATTGGAACAAAAATTGCGATGCCCACCTTTGCTCATAACTGTCTCTCTCTCCCCCTCTCTCTCTCTTTCAAGGGAGGCGCATGTGGACGGTCGCCGATACTTGGAAAATAAGATTACTACTGATTACACGGACGCTACGGATAAAGAACGGCTGTACGTGGGCAGGGACGACGTGTTCCCGAGCCCTGCAGGTTGGATTGTGCCCCATGACGCGCCCTACGTCTCCCATATCACCCGTATCGCCTTGGGTACCGTAGAGGTGAGTATGGTAAAATGACATGAGTTTACCCTAAATATTACATTGTTTACACGTTTTCTTAGATACCTGTACGTTTTCCTAGCTATTTTTAAGGGTGACTTGTTTAATTTCTTGGTTTCTTTCTAAAATAACCTAAAATAACCTAAAATAAACCTAAAATAACCTAAAATAACCTAAAATAAACTCGAAATAACCTAAATTAAGCCTAAAATAACCGAAAATAGCCAAAAATAAACCTAAAATAACCGGAAAAAAAATTGAAATAACCGAAAATTACCAAAAATAAACCCCAAAAAAACCCAAATTAAATAATATACCTAAAACAGGATATTTTTCAGGCTGGTTTGTATAAGAAGTGGTTTTTGGATTCACTGCAGGAAGCGAAAGAGGAATCAAGGAGTAAATGGGAGCAGAGAAGGAAGAAAGAGGAAGAAGGAGGGAGAGGACAGGAGGAGGAGGAGGAGATGAGAGAGGAGACAAGACCATCTCCTCTTTCTCTCTCCCATCTCCAAGGTTTTGTCCTGCTATTCTCCCTCGGTCTCCTACTTGCTTTAGTCGCCTTTGTATTGGAGATCCTACACTCACACACACGGAGTCCCATCTCCTCCTCACTAATGAATTAATAGTATGGCTTTTTTTAATAATGGAAAGAAGGGTGCTACTATAGCGTGCGGTCTACATCGGGGCCATCAGTCTACGTTCCCCTAAAGTGCGGTCTACAAAGATCCCGCCTGACCTGACCTGACCTGACTACCCCCATTGCTTTAATGTGCATTCCAACAAGTCCACACCTGACCTGACCTTACCTGATGTGAGTACCGGGACCCTACTCAACCTTATAAAATGAGAATCAACGAAGTAATGTCTCAGTATCCTCCTAAAATTCAAGCCGAGAACATCAGTCTGTTCATGTTTCGAGATCATCATGCTGTTGAAAGAATTCTACAGAAGTGTCATCTTGACAGAAGAAACAGCGGTTAAGTTTTTACGTGGAAACAATCTTCTGGACACACCACAAGAAGCAGAGCCGTGTCATCGGTGTGGCAGTGTTATGCAAGAAAAAAGAAAACGTGACAGAGGTGGGGAATATCGGCCTGTGCTTCGCTGTCCTCGCAGAGGGTGCCAATCTTCACGTTCTGTTCGCAAAGGCAACACATTCTTCCATTACGTGGACATCAACAACAAGTTAAACTGTAACCTGAGTTTGTGCGAAATTTTAGAACTGGTGTTCTTTTTTGTAATAGAAATACCCATGAACACAGCAGTGAGTGTAACAGGAAAATCGTTCACTACTGTGACTGACTGGTATAATATGTGCCGAGAGGTGTGTGGATCCATTGTTTCTCATCGCGCACGAGGTAAAATGGTTGGCACAGTGGAAAACTCTATCCAAATTGACGAAGCAAGATTTGCTGGTCGACGGAAATACAATCGTGGGAGAATGCTAACTGGCGACCAGGCTCCTCTCTCCGAAGACAGTGATGCAGTTGTACGAAACCATAGGAACCATGGACCCAGAATTGATGGACCGTGGGTTTTTGGTCTCAAGCAAGGCTCTGATTGTCGGTATTTTTATGTGCAACGACGTGACAGAAACACTCTGATCCCCATCATTGAGCGGGAATGTGAAGCTGCCGATCAGTGATTCATTCCGATGAATGGCCTGCGTATGGCAATCTAAATGCCGTTGGTTACACTCATTTTACGGTGAACCATCAAGAAAATTATGTGGATCCAGTGACAGGAGCAAACACGCAAGCGATTGAACGAACATGGTTGGATGCCAAAACACGCATTCTAAAGCAAATGAGAGGCGTTGGTAGTGAGCTGTTTCAATCACACCTTGATCATTTTTGCTGGAAAGTGCTACGAAAAGATGCAGAGGATTTATTTGTGGCATTTCTAAATGATATACAAAGTGTATATCGTTAAAGGATATAAGAAGCAATGCCATTAATTTAATGTAATATTCAACATGTATACCCTTTACAATTTATGATTGATGTGATTATGAAGTATGTGTAATTATGAATTATGTGTGATTATGAAATATGTGTAATAAATTATTTACTACTACTATTTACTACTATTACTACTAGTTACTACAATTATTTACTACATGATTCATGTGATTATGAAGTATGTGTAATTATGAAGTATGTGTAATTATGAATTATGTGTGATTATGAAGTATGTGTAATTATGAATTATGTGTGATTATGAAGTATGTGTAATCAATTATTTACTACAGCGCTAATAAAAAATGTTGATGATATATTTGTTTTCTTATAATACTCTTCTGTAAATCAGACAATGTTTTGTTTATTTGATGATAATTAACAAATTACTTACTAAAGTTTAGTTTTTTCTATAATTCTCTACTGTATAATAGACAATATCATATAGCAATAGTAAATTGCAGCGAGAAGTGTAAGAGTGTAGAGTGTAGGTAGCGAGTAAGAAATGTAGGCCGCACGCTATAGTGTAAAATGTCCCGGTAGACCGCACGCTATAGTGCAAATGTCCCGGTAGACCGCACGCTATAGTGTAAAATGTCCCGGTAGACCGCACGCTATAGTGCAAATGTCCCGGTAGACCGCACGCTATAGTGTAAAATGTCCCGGTAGACCGCACGCTATAGTGTAAAATGTCCCGGTAGACCGCACGCTATAGTGCAAATGTCCCGGTAGACCGCACGCTATAGTGCAAATGTCCCGGTAGACCGCACGCTATAGTGTAAAATGTCCCGGTAGACCGCACGCTATAGTGCAAATGTCCCGGTAGACCGCACGCTATAGTGCAAATATCCCGGTAGACCGCACGCTATATTGCAAATGTCCCGGTAGACCGCACGCTATAGTGCAAATGTCCCGGGAGACCGCACGCTATAGTGCAAATGTCCCGGTAGACCGCACGCTAGTGCAAATGTCCCGGTAGACCGCACGCTATAGTGCAAATGTCCCGGTAGACCGCAAAGCTATAGTGCAAATGTCCGGTAGACCGCACGCTATAGTGTAAAATGTCCCGGTAGACCGCACGCTATAGTGCAAATGTCCCGGTAGACCGCACGCTATAGTGTAAAATGTCCCGGTAGACCGCACGCTATAGTGCAAATGTCCCGGTAGACCGCACGCTATAGTGTAAAATGTCCCGGTAGACCGCACGCTATAGTGTAAAATGTCCCGATAGACCGCACGCTATAGTGCAAATGTCCCGGTAGACCGCACGCTATAGTGCAAATGTCCCGGTAGACCGCACGCTATAGTGTAAATGTCCCGGTAGACCGCACGCTATAGTGCAAATGTCCCGGTAGACGCACGCTATAGTGCAAATATCCCAGTAGACCGCACGCTATATTGCAAATGTCCGGTAGACCGCACGCTATAGTGCAAATGTCCGGTAGACCGCACGCTATAGTGCAAATGTCCCGGTAGACCGCACGCTATAGTGCAAATGTCCCGGTAGACCGCACGCTATAGTGCAAAAGTCCCGGTAGACCGCACGCTATAGTGCAAATGTCCGGGTAGACCGCAAAGCTATAGTGCAAATGTCCCGGTAGACCGCACGCTATAGTGCAAATGTCCCGGTAGACCGCACGCTATAGTGCAAATATCCCGGTAGACCGCACGCTATATTGCAAATGTCCCGGTAGACCGCACGCTATAGTGCAAATGTCCCGGTAGACCGCACGCTATAGTGCAAATATCCCGGTAGACCGCACGCTATATTGCAAATGTCCCGGTAGACCGCACGCTATAGTGCAAATGTCCCGGTAGACCGCACGCTATATTGCAAATGTCCCGGTAGACCGCACGCTATAGTAGCACCGAAAGAAGTTACCTACCTTTTTTTAATAATGGAAATAAGAGTTACTTTTTTTTTTAATAATGGAAAGAAGTTACCTTTTTTTTACAATGGAAAGAAGTTACCTTTTTTTTAACAATGGAAAGAAGTTACCTTTTTTTTTAACAATGGAAAGAAGTTACCTTTTTTTAACAATGGAAAGAAGTTACCTTTTTTTTAACAATGGAAAGAAGAGTTAGAAAGAAGTAGTTAAGAGAAAATAATAGATGATTAGATAGAAAATTAATTAAAAAATTAGTAAATAAATAATAATAGATAGATGGATAGATAATAATGGTAAGATAAAGATATAGATGGAAAGATATATGGTTAACTGTATATATTAATGTTTGTTGTGAATAAAGATAAAAAAAAAGTAAAATATGTTATGTATCAATAAAAAAATCAAAATAAAATGCAACTACATAACCGAGATATTAAAAAATTAACTAACCCCCTGCTACTACTACTACTACTACTACTACTACTACTGTTACTACTACTACTACTACTACTACTACTACTACTACTACTACCACTAATATCTGCACTAACCCCCTATTACTGCTACTACTACTATTACTACTACTACTACTACTACTACTACCACCACCACTAATATGTGCACTAACCCCCTATTACTACTACTACTACTACTACTACTACTTCTACTACTACTACTACTATTGGCAGGAATGTGACAAAATAAAACTGAAAAAACTCGGAAAGAGAAAAAAAAGGAAGGAAACAGAGTAGTAAGGTAAGGTGGTTGACTCCGAATTCCTTTCCATAACAAATAGATGGAAAAAACATGTAGGAGGAGGAGGAGGAGGAGGAGGGAGGAGGAGGAAGAGGAGGAGGAGGGAGAGGGAGGAAGATACCTACGAGGAAATTTCTTTTTGCAACTTATCAGATATAGACAGGAAAAAATCAACTAACATAAAACAAATAACTAACTAAACAAGGTTAAATTAATGTTAAATTAATGTTTAGTGACAGGGAGTGGGATAAGAGGCCGACGTCATTACGTAAGCATTGCAAACAGTAGGTGGAAATAACGAATGATATACATCTTTCTATAATACTTGGTGGAAATGCTTTATTAAACCTATCCTGACCGTAACCTAACGTAACCTAACCCGACGTGTTCAGGGCCGGTATTACCAAAGAGATCATAGTTAAGAACGTTTATCATAGCTGGACAAAATGGCCCATTTTAGTCACAACTGGCTGGCGGATATCATAAATTGTGGGGGGGACTATCACAAACCGCGCGGGAGGCTAAGAGTGGGTTCACCGAGTTCTAGCGCGACTATGATAACGGCTCTGCGACTATGATAAACTTTCCAGCTGTTAACAGGGCCGAGACACAATAACAGCCTCAGTGAAGAAATATTCGCCCACATAGGGATGTGTTGAGTGAGCTGAGTGATGCACAGCTGATTAGGAAATACCGAGTAGACCGTGTGAGGGCTAAGAGTGAGTTCACCGAGTTCTAGCGCGACTATGATAAACTTTCCTTCTGTCAACAGGGCCGAGACACAATAACAGCCTCAGTGAAGGAATATTCGCCCACATAGGGATGTGTTGAGTGAGCTAAGTGATGCACAGCTGATTAGGAAATACCGAGTAGACCGTGTGAGGGCATATTGTTCCTCACCAACTTTGTACAAACACCTTTTAGATCGAAAACATCGCCATCCGGCAACTCTGTTTCGTGTTTACACAGATACTGCTCAACGGTACATCTATATGCTTTATTTTCGGGAATGAATTATTACATTACTATGTGTCACTGCCCTAAACATGTTATAAACATAAAGGAAGAAGTATCAACCCATAAAACGTGGTCAAAGGATGAATTTACTGATTATATAACCATTTTAAAGAAACTGACGCTATATTTAGCAGACGCCTATGATAAACAATTGTGCTAGATTCCAAACTTATGATAAATGGCGTATGATAAAAATGTATCATATCCAAGAGTTATGATAAATATTTGTCATAGCTATGATTAAGGTTTGGTAATACCGGTCCAGGAGTAAACGCCACATACTCTTACAGAGAACGGGAATATGCAGGCGGGGCCCTGGGCGAGGCTAGGAGAGAGCAAGTGTTGTCACCGAGCTTTCGGTCCTGCCGCAGTGGAGCACTGGGGGGAGATGCTGAGAAGTGCCATAGAGGTAAGGCGAAAAGAGCGCCTTACCCGTCTTCAGGCGCTTTTGTAACGGCCCGGCTAAGGCACCGACTAAAGCCCATGTACAGTCGAAAGTTCAGGCGCTTTTGCACTGCCTTACACCTCCAAAGCCTATGGCGTGGGCGTGGTCCGAGAATCCTACTAGCCAATCACGTTGCCTATCTGAGCGCTGCTTAGGCAGCTTCGACCAATCACAAGGCTTGAACACGTCTCTGCTGAAGCAAGGAATGTTGTCCCTCCCTCCCTAACCAAGCACTTATGGCAAGGACACACCGCTCTCTCCCGCCAAAAGCTGTTTCATCACAAGTTTGACGTTCAACGCAGGTTTTGACCACTTATATATTTTTGCATTAGGACGTGCCATACACCATGATAATCGTTAAGGTGTGCCGATTCCGGGACAGTGAGTGAAAATTTAATGCAAGCAACATTCCAGGAATAAGGAGAAGATGAATAAAAAAAGGTGAAAAAAAAGTTTATACACGATTTCATTTTGCTCTCATTATCTTATTATAGGTATAGTTTACTGCAATTTTTATACATTCATGATATGCATTAATGTCTCGTGAAGATGATGGTATGTTCAGCTGTCCTAAATATCATCTGGTAGTATGATAATACCGTGTAATAGTACAACATTTTAGTGCGGGCGGAGCACCTGCCGCCCGCCGCTCGCCGCCCGCCCCTAACCAACACACAACACAACATTTCTTATCACCAGCATATAACACCCTATAATGCCGCATTAGTCTTGCACGATCAATTCATACACACCTTGCAACACTATTAATACGTAAACACCAATTGTTACGTTGTAGGAACTGAAACAAGGCTGTATTTGCTTTATAAACAGAAGATGAATGTCTGTCAAAGGCCCACAGCAGCTCACTAAGTCAGGGTCTGACCATGCCTTAGTTTTCAGCGCCTTTAGCGGTGCCACTAAGGCAGCAATCTCGACTGAGCATTGCGGTGGGAGGGCGTTTCGCCTTACCACAGGCGCCCTAGTGGATAGGGCGCCCTAGCTCACTCTCAGCATCTGGCCCCTGATCTATATAACATGGATCGCGGATCTGGGCTAGCTGTGGCCGAGATACTGAAGTCACCAGCCGCCATCTTGAAATAACCAAAACAAATACATGGGCCGGCCAGGCAGTGGCTGGGTGTTGGCTGCTGGCATGTGATAGCCTATATTACCACCTACTACTACTACTACTATTACCACCTACTACTACTATTACCACCTACAACTACTATTAACACCTACTACTACTACTACTAAACTTCCAACCTAGTGCATCGTCGAACCTTCCAAGTCATTTATTTACGGTGATACACAGACAACAGGTGTGTTGCGAGGCCGTACAGGTGTGTAGTGACAGGTGTCTTGCGAGGCCGTACAGGTGTGTAGTGACAGGTGTGTTGCGAGGCCGTACAGGTGTGTAGTGACAGGTGCCTTGCGAGGCCGTAGGCTACAGGTGTATACTGTATAGTGACAGGTGTGTTGCGAGGCCGTACAGGTGTGTAGTGACAGGTGTCTTGCGAGGCCGTACAGGTGTGTAGTGACAGGTGTGTTGCGAGGCCGTACAGGTGTGTAGTGACAGGTGTGTTGCGAGGCCGTACAAGTGTGTAGTGACAGGTGTGGTGTATGTGGTAAAGCGAGAGGCTAAGAGTGCAGAGTGCATTAGGTACAGACCTAATGAGCGAACCACCGAGTGTGTGTGTGTCTGACCTAATGAGCGAACGCGCAGTTCTCGTCCACTATAACGGCGCTAGCCCCGTACCGCCGCCGCCACGGGTACGGCGCGAGCCACAGTGGTCCATAGAAGCTACTCACGGGGATTACAGGAAGTTTAAATTAATCAAAAACCTTTGGCCTAATCAAAAAACCTTTCTTAATTAGGTATATTGAATTGAAAGTAGTTAGTTTCGTACACTGATTTTGAGTATTTTCGTACATACCTGGTGTCGTTTCGTAACTCTAGTAGTCAAGTTCAACTCTGAGCTGAGTGTACGAAACGACTATGGTTTCATTTAGACTACGAAACAACTTTTGGTAATAATGGACGAGTTTCGCGGTCGTTTTAAGAGACATCAACTATTTTTTCTTGGCCTACAATAGGTGCTTGTTGCAATGGAGATAGTTTTATTTTGGGCAACCCCCCCCCCCCCCCCCTAAAAAAAAAAAAAATATTAATGAAACCTAACCTAACCTTATAGGTTTTAATGAAACCTAACCTAACCTTATAGGTTTTAATGAAACCTAACCTAACCTTAAAGGTTTTAATGAAACCTAACCTAACCTTAAAGGTTTTAATGAAACCTAACCTAACCTTATAGGTTTTAATGAAACCTAACCTAACCTTATAGGTTGTAATGAAACCTAACCTAACTTTAACCACAAGGTATACTTTTTTTCCCTTTTTTTTTTCTTCGCAAATATAAGCTATCTCCATTAGAACAAGCACCGCTTATTAGGAAGCGCGCGGAACGGAAACAGACCTGAGTGCGGTTATGATACAAATGATCATATATGATCATTTGTATCATAACCGCACTCAGGTCTGCTTCCGTTCCCCACTAATTGTTAACAAGTATAAAAAAATATACTTATATCTATATCTACCTATATAAAAAAAAGTATACCATATCCACCTATATTTTTTTTTTAACTAGTAGGTGGATGACTGGAGTGGGTAGATGGATTAAGAGTGGATGGGCTGGGTGGGGAGTGGGTGTGGGTGTGTGTGTGGTGTGGGTGTGGGTGTCTGGGTGTGTGTGGGTGTGGGTGTGTGGGTGGGTGTGTGGTGGGTGCGTGCGTGTGTGTGTGGTGGGTGCGTGTGTGTGGTGGGTGGTGGGTGCGTGTGTGTGTGTGGTGGGTGTGTGTGTGTGTGGTGGGTGTGTGTGTATGGTGGGTGGGTGTGTGTGTGGGTGTGTGTGTGGTGGGTGCGTGTGTGTGTGTGGTGTTACTCACAGGTGGAAAGATTTGCCACTTCCAGGTCCTGGTCTGTTTGTACAGGACATAGCAGCACAGCTTGGCATGACGAGGTGATAACACAGCCAGACAGCAAGCACAACTTGGTATGACGAGGCGATAACACCAGATAGACAGCAACGCGAGCCGCAGAAACAAGGCTTTGTTTTAGTTACAAGATGGCGGACAGTTGGAACCAGTGCTGAGCCAGGCTTCCGCGATCCATGTTATATAGATCAGTGCAGTGGAGGGGCAGGAACATCAACTCTGTCCGCTCTGCCTCACAGATAGTTCATGTAATAATTATACGTTTAGCTAAATGAAAGAAATGACTTGAAGCAGAATTTTATCGTCGGAATATATATCTGCCTTAAATCAGTATCGACGTGACGTTCCTTAACCCCTTCACTAATCTTTCCTTTGCTATATATTGATACGCAAACTGACAGTAAATCCCTGCTTCTGACTGACCAATGTTGTGCACCGCCCTCATAACCTCACACCACAAGACTTACCTGTCTTACTTTACCCCACAAGGCGCGGTCACACAACCCCTTTACTTCCCTACTTACAAAGGCTCGGTAGACTTACCTGGGCGAATAAAGGATAATGTACCACTTAGTCACTTACACAAGGCGAATAGAGGAACAATGAACACTCACGGTACTAAATTCCTACTTTACTACACAAAGATCACACAACACAACCTCCTGAAGGAGGCAGCCGAAGGAACAAAACTCAGTTACACTTGTCCGTTTAACACAAAGGCTTACACACACGAGTACTGACGAGGTACGCTGGCCTGACGGCGGGGCACTCCTAGCTACTGACGAACATGACGAAGGCGCTGACGCAAGGCGCTCTCCCGTCGCCGCCGCGCTCCAGACCTCCTCCCTGGTCTGTCTCTCGCTCTGCTCTGTCCAGCTCGCTAGCCTCCCACTCCTGTCTATCTCCCCTCTATGTCTGCCACGCCTCCTACTCTAACCAATGACGTTCTAGCAAGCTCATGCCTGCTCCAATTACAATCAACGCCGGCAAATGACGTCACCCCCCTTTGTCTGTGTGCAGAGTGAACCCCCTCACGCGCCTCTAACCACCCCGTTACCATGGCAACCGGCTCATCCGCGCACTCATACACACACTCACCCAGACACATACACACCCAGACACACACACACCCAGACACACAAAGTGTAACAATATTATCGTCTGTTACCGTAGATAACAGTGAAGTCGCCAGTTCTACGTTTCTTTGTTATTTACAGACGTGTGGTGGCGTTAATACTTACATTTGTACATCCATGATTTCAGGAAAGTTAGAAGGGTCTATCTAGAAAGTCTGTGTCATTTTGTGTCTTCATCTGTGTCATATTAGGGCTATAAATGAACAAATTACAAAAATAAAACCGAGTGGCGACCTCACTATACCTACTACAGTAAAGTCGCCAGCTAGTATTTTAACCCAACAGTTGAGTCGCCACTCTGGGGAATTCAGGGAAATTAGAGGTAAAGTAAAACAAGTCTCTATATATATTAGCTGCGGAAGATGCTTGGATATATAAAAATTCCTCTGCCAACGTGAAAATAAGTTCTATTCAAGTTTGAAAGATCTGGCAAGTCTGCGTCCTGTCGCCCGAAAGGCTACTTGTTTACTGTCTGTCGTCGCGCAAAACGTGAGAAGCAAAATGCGCAACAGTTATATTTGCAGATACAAAGCATAAAACAACGCTGAAACAGGGTAGATTATACAGCCATGACATAAACTACTGTGTAACATCTTCAGTGGCACATAAAAATCAGTAGTAATGCTATAATTCGTAATATTTGGCGCCTGGTGACTTCACTGTAGGTGGCGACTTCACTGTTATCTACGGTAGCCATTACGAACAGTAGCTTAACCCCTTGAGGCCCAGAACGTAATTTCCATTGTAATTTGGGTACCATTAGATGGTTTTTTGTGAATATAAGCAATATTTTATAGATATGACCTGTTTAGTATATCCTTGTCGACTCACTAATTTGGGACTATGAATTATTGTTGTCATCAATCCACCTATATTATGCGTGTATTTATTTTTGTTAATGGCTTCCAGTCCTTATCTGTGTGTTGGACTAAGTTCTATTTCTTTTTCTCTCTCTTAATGATATGGCATTAGCATTGGCAGGTACAGTACCTGCAGTACAGTACAGAGGTGTTGTCTTGAAGACAAGACTACGTGCTCCTAGCAGCTTCGTGTGTGTGTGTGTAGTCAGGTCAGACCTGAGTTAAAATGGCAGCTGCTGAAGGGATTAGCGTCGACATGGCTAGTGGAGGCGATGGTGTTGTTCGTCGAGTCGAGGGTGTTGTAGAGGTGTGTAGTGGGAGGAGAGGTGGAGGAGAGTCTGAGGTGAAAACGAGTGCGGTAGAAGGAGGGAGAAGGGTCGAGGGGGAGTGTAGTGAAGGGTGTGGAGTGGCGCTTAAGACTATTTTGGAGTCGATTGAAGACCTGAAAAGGTACTTTGATAGTGAAGTGAACGATTTGAAAAGCATGGTGAGGAAGCAGGAAATAGAGATACGATCTCATAAGTGTGGAGGTGGAGGTCCAAGTGGAGTGAGTGGAGGGGCACATGCGAGGGATGTACCTGGAGGGGTACCAGAGGGAGACGTGCTTCGAGCTACTACTAATGGAGTGGTTCCTAGTAAGTCACTAGGGATTGGTGAATGGAAGGTAGTTGATCATGGAGCCCGCCCGAAGGAGATAAAGGTAAACAATGACCATGTTGTGTGCACGAACTCATTTCAGGTACTCTCGGGGCTGCAGGAGGAAGATAAGGAAAGGACGGTTGACGATACATCATTACCTGAAGGTAAAATCTTAGTTGTTGGTGACAGTCAGATTAGGCATCTTGACAGCAGGTTTTGTGACAGAGAAGGGATGCGTATGAAGTCGGTGAGTTACCCAGGGAAGGGGATAGGTTATGTTAGTGATAAGATAGTTGAGTGCATGGCGGAACAAGGGAAAAAGCCCATCGTCTGCCTGAGCGCTGGGGGAAACGATGATGATTGTGTAAGAAGTGAGGAATTACTATGGCGGTTCAAGGAAGCTGTAGGTAAAGTTAGGGACAGGGGTGGGTTCCCTGTGGTGTGTAGTGTCCTTCCAAGACGCTATGTTGACAACTTGTGGTACTCTAGGGCTATTACTCTGAATTGCCGGCTGGCACTTCATTGCTAAGCCAATGGTTGGGCCTTTGTCGACAAATGGGACCTCTTTTTCGGGCATAACCACCTCTACCGCAGGGACGGGTACACTTTTCGAGAAAAGGAGTTCAGATCTTGTCTAAATCCCTTGAAAGGGAGGTAGATGCACTGCAGGCTTTTTTAAGATAGAGAACCGGGGATTAGACACTGGGGTCGGGGTAAAGGAAAATTGCGACACTAGGAGGAGTTTCAGAAGGCAGGGAACTAAAGTGTTTTGTAAGAAGAGAGAGAGGAGGGGTTTAGTTAAAGATAAAGGGAAAATGGACAAAAAGAAGAGGAGTTGCTTGAAGGTTTTCTATACAAACTGTAGGAGTATTTTAAACAAGATAGATTTCCTGAGAGGAATAAATAGTGTAGAGGATTTTGATATAATAGCATTAACAGAAACATGGTTAGATATGTCAGGAAAGGTATTTGACCCGGAGGTCGAGATAGCTGGGTATAAGCTATTTCACAAGGACAGAGTAGGCAGGTGAGGTGGAGGAGTTGCACTTTATGCAAGAGATACATTGCAGTGTTGTGTTAATAATGTTATAAAAACAGATGATAACATAGAGTCTATATGGGTAGAGGTTACGGAGGGATCTGAGAAAATGGTTTTGGGTGTAGTGTATAGGCCTCCAAACTTATGTAAACAGGATTCAGCTCCTATATGGGAAGAAATAAACAAGGCTTGCAGATATAATCGACTATGCGTGGTGGGAGATTTTAATCTTAGGAATATAGACTGGGATTTAATTATAGGAGACAATGACGCAGAGGAATTGTTAAATATAATCCAGGATAACTTCCTAAGCCAAGCAATCAAGGAGCCTACTAGAGGAGATAATATTCTAGATTTATTACCTACAAACAGAGAAGATTTAGTTACAGATGTGGAGGTCGGTGGAAAGTTAGATAATAGCGACCATTATGAAATCAGATTTAGCTTAACCCTTTCACGTCACCATTGTCATTCACTTTTTGTTGTCCCGCGTAAACCCATTGTCACCCGAAATGTCACGCGCGGGAAAAAAGTTGTACTTCCACCGCGTCTAGAAACTAAACTATCAAAGGTATCGAGTTCAATTATGTTTCGTTTTTAAGCTAAGA
Organism: Chionoecetes opilio; assembly: GCA_016584305.1. NCBI lineage: Eukaryota > Metazoa > Arthropoda > Malacostraca > Decapoda > Majidae > Chionoecetes > Chionoecetes opilio. The sequence continues at coordinate 155,223 of JACEEZ010000170.1, read as the reverse complement.
TCATTTCCTATATCATACAATGTTAAAAAAAAAATACGCTAGCGTGAAAATAACTTACAAAACTTCGAGTTAGAAGTGAAAAAAAAAAAAAAAAAACGCGGCAAAAAATAATATGCCAAAAATCAACTTATCATAGAAGATTTTTCTACATTCCATGACATAGCTGAATAAATTTCCTTTCCAATGAAGTATAATATATTGTAATTCGCTCAAAAATAAAGCCATACAACGAAGTGAAAGATAGCGTAAATTTTATTTTTTTAATAATTTTAATTTAAATATTTTGTATAATATATTATACAATATTATATTATACAAAATATATTTTAATATAATATATTGTAATTCGCTCCAACGGTCAAGTGAATCTCACGTCAACCGCGCACTTTTTAAGATTTTTAATAAATATTTTAAAATATTATTTTTGGATGACGCTCAAAGACGTCATCTGTACGTGAAAGGGTTAAAATGGGAAGTTGGAAAATTAAGTGTCAATAAGCAAAGAATACCTAATTTCAGAAAGGCCAATTATGCAGGATTAAGAAGACACCTGGAGTTGATTAATAAGAGGTGTGGGATGGAGGGGAAGAAATTTTCCCACGGTAAGGTGGTCAAGGACAGGGCGGTGACAGCTGGAAAGGCCAATTATGAAGGATTAGGAAGACACCTGGTGGAGATTAGCGAGAGTAGGATAAAGGAATGTTTCAAGGCCAGCGTGGTTAAAGCTGAAAGTGAGGTCGGAGCTGGGGGGGGGGGGATTATACCTTATTTGTAAGGAATTTAATTGACGGACAAAAAAAAATATTCCTTATAGGGAAATAAGGTCTAGAAAGCGTGACCCGAAATGGATGACCACTAGTTTAAAACACAACATTGGAGTAAAAATAAACATGTATTTAAGGTTCAAGGCTGGACTGGAGAGCAAAGAACAGTATAACGTGATGGAGAGGACAGTGAAGAGATTAACAAGAGCAGCTAAACAATTATGAGATTAAAGTAGCAGGACAGGCGAAAAGCGACCCAAAGGGGTTTTATCAGGTATATAAAGCCAAGACAAGGGAATTATTGGGGCCGTTAAGGTTAGGGCAAGGTGAGGTCTTAAATACGGATGAGGATATGTGTAAAAATCTAAATTATTATTTCTTAAGTGTTTTTACTGAGGAGGATACACAGGCAATACCTGAAAGTGAACGGATTGTGAGCCCAGGACATCCCCACAGCTGGCTATAAGGTAAAGTAAGAGTGTTATACTGATTATAGGCATGGCATAAAGGTTAAATAGGAGGATATAGTGATTATAGGCATGACATCAAGGTAAATTCAATGGTTTATACTGAATTATTGAAAGAAATCATCGACAGTTTATTCAAAGTTTTCAATGGGCTATTTTTTCCGTACAAGTCTATTTATTTGTTTGTTTTTACTCCTGTATGATATATTGATGCCATTTTTGTTATTCATTAAGGGATATTTATTGATTTTTATGTATTTTTAAAAGTTTTACCTGACTTCTACCCTATCTTACCCTACCCTACCCTACCCTACCTTACCCTACCCTACCTTTACCCTACCCTACCCTACCTTACCCTACCTTACCCTACCTTACCCTACCCTACCCTACCCTACCTTACCCTACCTTACCCTACCTTACCTTACCCTACCTTACCCTACCCTACCCTACCCTACCTTACCCTACCTTACCCTACCCTACCTTACCTTACCCTACCCTACCTTACCCTACCTTACCTTACCCTACCTTACCCTACCCTACCTTACCTTACCTTACCCTACCTTACCCTACCTTACCCTACCCTACCTTACCCTACCTTACCCTACCCTACCCTACCCTACCTTACCCTACCCTACCCTACATTTTTTTTTTTTTTTTTTCACGTTGAAGCCTATAGCGCCTGTAGGCTATTTATGTTTTTTTCTTGAGGGCTCATAACCTTAACCCTACCCTTACCCTACCTTTACCCTACCTTACCCTACCCTTACCCTACCTTACCCTACCATACCCTATTTTTTAATTTTAATTTAATTTTTATTTTATTATTCTTTTAGTTATTTTTTATTTTTTTTCTATTTTTTTATTTTTTTATTGTTTTTATTGAAGCCAGTTTGTAGTGTAATTTTTCTTGAGGACTCATAACCTTAACCAAATGCCTTAACCCTACCTTACCCTACCATACCCTACCTTTACCTACCATACCTACCCTACCCTACCTTACCTTACCCCCTCCCCTACCTACCCTACCTTACCCTACCATACCCTACCTTACCCTACCTTACCTTACCCTACCCTACCTTACCTTACCCTACCTACCCTACCTACCCTACCTTTACCTCTACCCTACCTTACCCTACCCTACCCTACCTTACCCTACCCTACCCTACCTTACCCTACCTTACCCTACCCTACCCTACCTTACCCTACCTTACCCTACCCTACACTACCTTACCCTACCTTACCCTACCCTACCCTACCTTACCCTACCTTACCCTACCTTACCCTACCCTACCCTACCTTACCCTACCCTACCCTACCCTACCTTACCCTACCCTACCTTACCCTACCTTACCCTACCCTACCCTACCTTACCCTACCCTACCCTACCTTACCCTACCCTACCCTACCCTACCCTACCTTACCCTACCTTACCCTACCCTACCCTACCTTACCCTACCCTACCCTACCCTACCTTACCCTACCCTACCCTACCTTACCCTACCTTACCCTACCCTACCCTACCTTACCCTACCTTACCCTACCTTACCCTACCTTACCCTTACCTTACCTTTACCCTACCCTACCTTACCCTACCTTTACCCTACCGTTACCTTACCCTACCTTACCCTACATTTTTTATTTTTTTTATTTTTTACGTTGAAGCCTATAGCGCCTGTAGGCTATTATATTTTTCCTTGAGGGCTCATAACCTTAACCCTACCTTACCCTACCATACCTTACCCTACCATACCTTTACCCTGCCTTACCCTACCTTAACGCTACCTTACCCTACCTTACCCTATTTTTTTAATTTTAATTTAATTTTATTATTTTTTTTTTTTATTTTTTTTTTTTTTTTTTCTAGATAATTTTTTTTTTTTTTCTTTTACGTTGAAGCCTATAGCGCCTGTAGGCTATTTATGTTTTTTTCTTGAGGGCTCATAACCTTAACCCTACCCTACCCTACCTTACCCTACCTTTACCTTACCTTACCCTACCTTACCCTACCTTTTTTTCTACCTAGGTCTATTTTTTTTTTTTTTTTTTTTTTTGCACCCTATCTTCACCCTACCTTACTTACTCTACCTCATTTAAGTCCCGGAATTGACAGGATAATCATATATTCCTAAGCTGACTAGACTTACTAGACTTACTTACTGACTAGACTTACTAGTATAGCGACTTACTTGACTATTGTTGTATTTTTATAGCTTTTTATTCTTGCATTTTTTTTTTTGCTATTCCCTATAAAGATAAATTATAATGTTATTTTTTTCTTGTTTTTACAGATGAGTGAGAGAAAAAGTGTTTGAAAATATTGATAAAACTGATTTAATTAACACTGAAGACTTCGATTTCTTGAGACTGCAAACTGTAATTTCTTCGATATGAAAAAAAGACAGTGACTGCAATAGAAAATGAGTGAAAAGAGTGAGAAAATTTAAAGAAAGTTAGAGAAAGTGAAATAGAGAGAAAGTGAAATAGAAAATGTTTGAAAATTAGTGCGGAAATTTAAAGAAAGTTAGAGAAAGTGAGAAACTAAGCGAAAGTTAAATAGAAAATGAGTGAAATTAGAGAGAAAATAAGAAAGTTACAGTGAATGATATAAAAAAAATATGAAAAGAAAATAAATAATTGAAAATAATTAAATAAAACAAAATCAAAATCAAAATAAATAAATAGGAAAATAAACTAAATCAATGAAGAAAAAAAAATTAAAATAAATAAATAAATAAGAAAATAAGAAAAGAAAAGAAAGTAATGAAAAATAATTACCCAAATAAAAAAATTAAAAATAAAAGAAAATGGAATAAATCAAATAAATCGAATAAATGGAATAAGATGAAAAAAATAATAATAAAATATAAATAAAATAATGATAAATAAATAAGAAAATAAAAAAATAAAAAATAATAATGAAAAATAATTCAATGAAAAAAAAGAAAAAAGAAAGAAAATGGAATAAATCAAATAAATGGAATAAAATGAAAAATACAAAATACAACCACTGCCACCACGCCCACACCTCTCCACAACATAGAGTCCGCAGGCATGATAACGCAACGGACACGCACGCACAAACATAGCTACCTATAGGAGAGAGAGAGACAGAAATAGCGATATATATATATTATATATAAATAGCGATTAACCCCTTCACACCCAGATCTTGACTTTGCTATAAAAAATCGTCTGTTAGCCATAAAATAACGAAAAGTAACTAAATATACCAAATTAGTTAGTGGACAAGGATACTAAGCAGGTCATATCTATAAAACTTTGCTTATATTAACTAAAAAATGTCTAATGATAGCTACCCAAATTACAATGGCAAAAATTTAGTTCTGGGTCTCAAGGGGTTACTACAAACTGTTCTCCTCCTTAATAGCGTAGAATGTGTATGTGCGTGTGTGTGTTCGTGGTGTTTAGTCGAGCAGGGATCTCTTTATGGGGTGGAGTGTGTGTGTGTGCGTGTGTGTGTGTATGCATATCACGTGATCGGACACGTGACCGGAGTCACGACCTTCCGATTTTTCTTACGGATCAAGAGACTCACAGTCTAGCCAATCACAGACTGAAAATTAGCCAATGACAGGATCAATTTTTTTTCTTTTAGCCAATCAGTCACGTAAGATAGTTTAGCCAATCATAAGAGTTTCGGGAGCCAATCAAAGGCTCTCAATAAGTCAACGGATTTTTGAACACTAAGGCTTTGATTTGAATCAGTTTATGGCGAGACATGGATTGTGTAGGATGTGGGTGTTTGTCTCCCCGCACGGCGGGGAGACAAAGCGACTCTGCATTCATTCGACGCTTCCCACAACCTCAGTAGGTAAGAGGGTTAAGGTTAGGTTAGGTATACTTTGTGGTTAAGGTTAGGTTAGGTTTCATTAAAGCCTATAAGGTTCGGTTAGGTATACTTTGTGGTTAAGGTTAGGTTAGGTTTCATTAAAACTATAAGGTTAGGTTAGGTTTCATTAAAACCTATAAGGTTAGGTTAGGTATACTTTGTGGTTAAGGTTAGGTTAGGTTTCATTAAAACTATAAGGTTAGGTTAGGTTTCATTAAAACCTATAAGACCCTGACAAATTTTTCCCGGCCAAGTTTTAGTGATTTTTCTGATGGAGATACAGTGTATTTAATGGAAACGGTACCATAAAATTTGATTTTTTTTTTTTTTCTTAAACTATGGTTTTGCGCAAAATAAAACAATCTCCATTAGAAAAAGCCCCTATTTTAGGCTAAGAAAAACTAGTCGGTGTCTCTGAAAAAGACAGCGAAATCCTCGTCCATTGTTACCAATTTACTAGTTAAAGTACCAAAATACCGTAATATCCAGATCAAGAACTTGAACTGTCGCCGAAAATTGAAAAATTCGCAGACGTGAAAAATTGGAACTCTCGCCGACGTCTGCGCGAATTCCTATCAGCGACAGTTCCAGGTGCAGTCTCATCTCACTCATTATTCCACGTTATTTCTATAATAATATAAGCGAAAGTGTGTGTGTGTGTGTGTGTGTGTGTGTGTGTGTGTGTGTCCGCGATAGGTGCCGCCCCCCGTGCCCCAATCCCATCATATGGCACAGTTTTGGAACCAGCTCGACCAGGGGCAACTTTTAAGCACACATATGAGATGATCCGATCACTTTTTTTTCTTTTTTTTTAGCAGCCTATTAGCGAGAATTGTGAAAAAAAAATGTGGGTTGCGAGAATTAAGGAAACCTTGATGTAGGGTGATGGGTAATGGGTGAGTGAATGGGTGGGGTGATGGGTAATGGGTGTGGGGTGATGGGTGAGTGAGTGGGTGGGGGGTGATGGGTGATGGGTGAGGGAATAGGTGGGAGGTGATGGGTAATGGGTGAGTGAATGGGTGTGTGGTGATGGGTAATGGGTGAGTGAATGGGTGGGAGGTGATGAGTAATGGGTGAGTGAATGGGTGGGGGGTGAGGGGTAAGGCGTTAATACATACATTTCTACATCCATGATTTCAGGCAAGTTAGAAGGGGCTATCAGAAGAGTCTGTGTTTGGTGGGACTTCGGCCCACCAAACACACTCTCCAGAAAGCTGTGTTTGGTGGGCCGAAGTCCCACCAATAGCCCTCCGCAGGAGCTAGCCAAAAAGTCCGCCCGGAGGGCGGCTTTGCGGCTAGTGTTCATATATAGACTACTGTTCACTCACTGTAATGGTAAATTTAACCTTTCTTTTCTCTTTCTTATAGCATAAATTTTGTTTGAAGAGTACTAGGTAGCTATAACAGGAAACATGGGTCAAAACAGGAACACTAGTCTCGATGTTGATATATCTCATCTCACTCATTATTCCACGTTATTTGCTCAGATAAATACTGTTCACTCACTGTAATGGTAAATCTAACTTTTCTTTTCTCTTTCTCATAGCATAAATGCTGTTTGAAGAGTGCTATAACAGGAAACATGGGTCAAAACAGGTGTTGTAAAGAAATCGGCCCTCGTCGTAAGTCTTCCCGCGGACGAAATATCAACCGCTGGTAGGGAATCTAGGGATGTGCACCGCCGGCCGCCGCACCGGTATCCGGTATACCGAAATACCGGTATTTTAGCACCGGTATTACCGTTTTTTTTTCGGTATACCGGTATCGGTATTAGTATTGCATCGGTATACCGGTATCGGTATATTATTTGGTCGGTATTGGATTTCGGTATTATATTTTTTTCTCTTTTTTTCCTCGAAACAGACTCCTGACTAGTACCAAGACCAAGAACTGACTAGTGACTACTTCGACTGCCGAGACACGTATGGTAGCGTAACGCTCATTGGCTCAGAGCCTCAGAATCTGAGGCGCGTGTTATCATTGGCCGATTGCAGCTCAGCTGACAATGCCGCTCTGTGAAACCTCCCTCCCTCCCTCTACCCCTGAGGGCAGACCATCACAGAAAACAGATCATTACATATCACACAGGCGTCACTATACAAATCTAGCCTAGCTCACATTTTCATTATTGTTATTATTATTATTATTATTATTATTATTATTATTATTATTATTATTATTATTATTATTATTAGTCTACTATTATTATGGTTAATAATGGCATCATCATTTTCATTATTGTTATTTTTATTACCATCCAAATTATTATTATTATTTTATTATTAATATAATTATTTCAAAGCTATATGTGTGTGTGACTGTGTGTGTGTATGTGTGTGTGTGTGTGTGTGTGTGTATGTGTGTGTGTGTGTGTGTGTGTGTGTGTGTCGGAGAGTTCACACCTCAGATATGACTGATCCCTCGTATCTTTCTTTAAGCTCCCTTCACACATTCCATAATCGAACCACGATAGCGCCACCAATTTGATAATTATTGACGCTATCGTGAAATTTGAACACGATAAACGCAGACCACGATAGCCTCACAACAATCTCACGCTGCCTGTACGTATGTGTCATGACGGTCGTAAGATGGTCACGATGGAGTCATGACAGCTGTATGACTACGTCACGAATGGAAAATCAACGGTCATTTTGTCGTCACGATAGAGCTACGATAACCACGACAGTGCCATGACGGTGCCATGAACGTACCACGATAGCGTCAAGAGCTAGCAACATGTCTCACACGTGGGTGTGTGTTGCCATGGTGATGGAGAAGGAAGGGGAGCTAGAGATGAAGGTGGGAGAAACAGGGGTGGGGATTGGTATGGAGAAGGGGGGGAAACGGGGGAGGGGGGTTGTAATAAAGAAGGGGGTGTTGGTGTGGGTGGGGAAATGGGGGAGGGGAGTTGGGGATGCAGAATGCGTTGTTGTTGTTGGCGATGTGAGTGGCTAAAAGGAGGGGTAGGGGTGTCACCCAGTGGTGAGGGAGTAGGGGGGTAGGGACAGTGGCGTAGCTAGGTATTTATGATTGGGTGGGCACCTGGGAGGGCACAGCTGACTATAGGTGGGCACTAGATGAGCTGAACAAGCCCATACAGCTGAGGAGTTTGGTGGGGACTGGGGACTTACTTTCACTTACAGTGCCAAGACCCCCCCCTTGCATATTTTGCATTCTGACCAATATCAAGAGTTTATCTGATGTCGTATGGACTATGGAAGGTTATTAGATTTTATTCTAGGAGTGCGTGTTGAGTACTGTAGGGTATCATCCAGTTGCTGATGGAGAACGAAATAAAGCAGTCATGACAAAAAATGAAATACATATATTACCACTTATACAAAATAGAAATAACATAATTGATACTGAAAATTTTAAAAAAATGCAGAAGTTTTAAAGCAGCAGGCTGTAATAGGTGTTTTAGTCTGAACAAGGATAGAAATAAGTTAGCTAGATTGATTTATTACCGAGAGAGAGAGCGAGAAAATGTACGCCACAATTCTTGTAAAACCAATAATTCTTCCTGCTTGTCATCACAAAAGATTCAGGTTTAGATTACAAAAATGTAGTTTCAGCAGTTCTTTGGCTTTCATGATTGGCTGAAGAAAAAGGGAGAACAGTATATGTCTTGTCTATGATAGGTCCTCCAAGTCATGACGCAAACGTGACGTCATGGTTATAGGTTAGATGTGAAAAGTCTCATTCTAGAGGCAGAGAACTTTTGGTCCACGTAAGACACACACGTGACCGTGCGTAGAGTCCCACACGCGACCCGTTGTCGTGTGGGCAAGTTTGCCCACACGACACCGTGGGCAAAGACCAACATTACCAGTGAACACGAGAGTCGAGTGAACACGAGACACAGAGTGATAGACCTTGAACATTCTACACGCGAGTGAACACGAGAGAAAAAGAGAGTTCCTGAACACTACAAGTGAATGAAAGTTACAGTTGTTATCCTTTATTAAAACCAAGAAAGATAACCGACTGATTATTCCAACCCATGCATGACCAGAGTGCATGACTACCGGTGCAACAACAAAACCCGCACTAACAGGGGCAAACAGCAGTAACAGCACTAACAGCAGTAACAGTGGTGGTAGCGAAAAGGATCTGAACTTACACGCAAACTCCGAAGAGACTGGAAAGCACCGACGCCACTCGCCAGCTATAAGCCTAACCATCCCAGGCTGGACATACACATTGGCACTCGCTCTCACCAGACTCACCGTCTCCCGTCAGTCGTTTCACTCTCCTCCTCTCACGCAAATTGTTTCACTCACATCTTAAGAAGAAACGCACTAAGAAGAAAGAAACCAGCACGCAGTAGAAGAAACAAGAAACAAGAAAAGAACAAGAAGAACAAGAAGCACAAGCAAGAAAGCAAGCAAGAAAACATGCAAGAAAACAAGCAAGAAAACAAGCAAGAAAACATGCAAGAAAACAAGCAAGAAAACAAGCAAGAAAACATGCAAGAAAACAAGCAAGAAAACAAGCAAGAAAACATGCAAGAAAACAAGCAAGAAAACAAGCAAGAAAACAAACAAGAAAACAAGCAACAAAACGAGCAAGAAAACAAGCAACAAAACAAGCAACAAAACAAGCAACAAAACAAGCAACAAAACAAGCAAGAAAACAAGTAAGAAAACAAGCAAGAAAACAAGTAAGAAAACAAACAAGAAAACAAGTAAGAAAACAAACAAGAAAACAAGCAAGAAAACAAACAAGAAAACAAGCAAGAAGAACAATAAAAGCAAGAAAGAAAATCCTTGTCATGACATCCCACCTCTACCATCCCAGCGAGCCTCCTCACCGCAAGCCAGCTGAAGGTATCCTCCTGCCAGCCGTGAGACGCCGCCACCCCAGCACTGACTCAGGCAGTCAGTACCTCCACGCCCTGGGACAATCAACAACAACTAAACAGATATCTTTCGCCGCCAGCTCCACGAGAACTTCAATCAACAACAATACACTCCTGAGAAGTATAATAGCTTCCTTTTAAGCCACGTGTTATCTATATATTGATATTGTAGAACTAATTTCCCTCCTTTAGCAGGATATCCTGAGGTGAAGTGAGAAGGAAGAATTTCCTCCCCTTTTTGTGTGTCTGTATCGTCCCCTCGCTGACCCCACGCCGCTGCCATCATCCCAGACTACAAGGTTTTAGGTATTACCTCGTCTCTCTCTCAGTCTCACCATTTAGCCAAGGTATGAAGTATTATGTTCTGTAGGTGTATCATCAATATCAGCAGGAAGTAGATAAGAATTTGTTTGTTATAAGTAAGTTAATTCAGTTAACCTTAACGCCGAAAATGGCAAGTGTAAACAGTGAAAATATGAGTCCAGTAGACAGACCTCGTCAGCGTGCAAACAAAAGTTATTTCTGTTATTTTTGCCAGAAAACAGGACATTCCTTGCCATACTGTAAGTCAATGGATAATATAATCAACAGTATATGCTGTATAAATATCGATTCTGCATTTTTCATAAAAGCTGGAATCATAGTTCTCATGAATGTCACATAATCCAACGTAAACAGGAGTTGTAAACTACACACTGGACACACACAGCAAATTAGAAAACAAGAAATTAGAAACAATTTAGAAACCACGAAGGAAAACACAACAAATTAGAAAACAAGAAACTAGAAAACAATTTAGAAACCACGAAGGAAAACACAACAAATTAGAAAACAAGAAATTAGAAACAATTTAGAAACCACGAAGGAAAACACAACAAATTAGAAAACCAGAAACTAGAAAACAATTTAGAAACCACGAAAGAAAACACAAAAAATTAGAAAACCAGAAACTAGAAAACAATTTAGAAACCACGAAGGAACACACAGCAAATTAGAAAACAAGAAACTAGAAAACAATTTAGAAACCACGAAGGAAAACACAACAAATTAGAAAACAAGAAACTAGAAAACAATTTAGAAACCACGAAAGAAAACACAAAAAATTAGAAAACCAGAAACTAGAAAACTTTTTAGAAACCACGAAGGAACACACAGCAAATTAGAAAACAAGAAACTAGAAAACAATTTAGAAACCACGAAGGAAAACACAACAAATTAGAAAACAAGAAACTAGAAAACAATTTAGAAACCACGAAGGAAAACACAACAAATTAGAAAACAGGATAGAAAAGAAATCATAGAACATATGATAGCAAAGAAAACAGATAACATACATGATAGAAAAGAAAACATAGAACATATGATAGCAAAGAAAACAGATAACATACATGATAGAAAAGAAAACATAGAACATATGATAGCAAAGAAAACAGATAACATACATGATAGAAAAGAAAACATAGAACATATGATAGCAAAGAAAACAGATAGCATACATGATAGAAAAGAAAACATAGAATATATGATAGCAAAGAAAACAGATAGCATACATGATAGAAAAGAAAACATAGAACATATGATAGCAAAGAAAACAGATAGCATACATGATAGAAAAGAAAACATAGAACATATGATAGCAAAGAAAACAGATAGCATACATGATAGAAAAGAAAACATAGAACATATGATAGCAAAGAAAACAGATAGCATACATGATAGAAAAGAAAACATAGAACATATGATAGCAAAGAAAACAGATAGCATACATGATAGAAAAGAAAACATAGAACATATGATACTAATTATGCTATTACAACACCCAATAGCGTGGCAGAGCAATCAAAGGCTACTGATAAGCCCAAGAGAAAGGAAAAATTACTTCTCAAGGTCCCTGATTTACACACTGCACCGAAACAGATGAGTAGTGAAGTCACACCAAAGACAAGCAAAAAGCTAAATACCAGCCAACCTGATTTAGAGCACGAACTCTTATCACTGCTAACGAAGCACGAGCACGCAATAGCCTTACCAGGGGACGCTTTGGGAAAGACTAACGTGTTGATACATCAAATAAAATTAAAATCAGGTACACAGCCGATTTATATCCCAGCATATAGATTGCCGCATTCAAAGCTCGCCACAGTAAATCAATTGATCAGTGAAATGCTCACACAAGATGTGATTGAACCTAGCGATAGTGAGTGGAACTTTCCTCTTATCCTAGTACCAAAGTCAGACGACTCAGTACGCCAGTCATCGACTACAGGGAGTTAAACAAACGCACTATCCCAGAGTCTTAGCTAGGAAGGTAGAAATTTTGATTGTTGTTAACCAATCTGTGTGAATCCCCTTGGAAATAGAAAAGATTATCTACAATTGAGACACCCTGACAGAAATCAAGGACAGAATACGGGTGGAAAAGAATAGTTTAACAGTCAAATTGGTACATCCTGTTAATTGTATTACTAATTATCATTACTTATTGGATTCCTAGAAATGTTCTTTATGTACAAGAAGCCGCTACACATCAAGATGCATCATCACACAAACATGTTCTTCATGATCCGAACCCTGTAATAGGTTTTGTCAGATAGAAATATTTCATCATGTATTACTAGCAACTAGTGAAAACAGAAGTCTTGTCGGGACGACAAGCGGTAGCCTGCCGAGCCCTGTAATAGGTGTTTTAGTCTGAACAAGGATAGAAATAAGTTAGCTAGATTGATTTATTACCGAGAGAGAGAGCGAGAAAATGTACGCCACAATTCTTGTAAAACCAATAATTCTTCCTGCTTGTCATCACAAAAGATTCAGGTTTAGATTACAAAAATGTAGTTTCAGCAGTTCTTTGGCTTTCATGATTGGCTGAAGAAAAAGGGAGAACAGTATATGTCTTGTCTATGATAGGTCCTCCAAGTCATGACGCAAACGTGACGTCATGGTTATAGGTTAGATGTGAAAAGTCTCATTCTAGAGGCAGAGAACTTTTGGTCCACGTAAGACACACACGTGACCGTGCGTAGAGTCCCACACGCGACCCGTTGTCGTGTGGGCAAGTTTGCCCACACGACACCGTGGGCAAAGACCAACATTACCAGTGAACACGAGAGTCGAGTGAACACGAGAGTCGAGTGAACACGAGACACAGAGTGATAGACCTTGAACATTCTACACGCGAGTGAACACGAGAGAAAAAGAGAGTTCCTGAACACTACAAGTGAATGAAAGTTACAGTTGTTATCCTTTATTAAAACCAAGAAAGATAACCGACTGATTATTCCAACCCATGCATGACCAGAGTGCATGACTACCGGTGCAACAACAAAACCCGCACTAACAGGGGCAAACAGCAGTAACAGCACTAACAGCAGTAACAAGGCAAATAAAATTAAAATTTCCACTGAGAAAGTGAAAATACCTCACTTAAGCAGAATTCTTCTGTTCTTGTGGTTCTCAGCAAACTTATCAACAAATTCTTCTAAATCAAGGCTTTCAACTCGCCTGCTTTCAATTGACAACACAGCAAGATTACCTAATCTCTCATTGCCCATTGTATTTCTCAGTGTAGTTTTCATTAATTTCAGAGCAGAGAAGCTTCCCTCTGCTGAAGCTGATGACACAGGTAATACTACATAAATTTTGGCCAGTCTGTAGAACTCAGGAAATGCCTCTTCATATGGACCAAGAATTCTCACTAAATCTAACAGTGATTTGGGCTTTTCATTGTCACTTACATCCTTATAGCGTCATTCTAACATGCGTTTTACATTGCAGCTCATGGTTAAGATCTTCCTCATTAGCACGAAATGTATGAATAAGTCCAGACATTTTCTCAAAAGATAAGAACTCCTTACTTTGTGGATTCAGTGCCTGTAATGCTTTCATAAGTTCACATGCTTCATTATTGAAGCGCCTTGTCATTTCTGTTAACATATGATCTAGAATAGGATAGAAGTTAATTCGTGTTGAATCCGCAACTCTGAAATCAGAGTGTGTGCTCCCTGACTGTTTTCCAATATAATCAGTAACAACAAAATCCTGCAATTTTGTAGACAGTTTCCGTTTCCTTGGTGATCTACACATTCTACACTCTGAAGTATCAAAACCATGAGCTGCTGAGTTTCTCTCAACTTCATCCCACAAAGCATCAAAAGAGGCTTGGTCTGACCGCATTTCTTCAAGGTGGGCTCTTACAGTTTCAATTAATTCTACAGCTTTTACCATGTCAAGATTGGCTGATTGTAGCAAATTTGATAACTGATTTATCCTACCAAGAATATGTGTCATAATGGCTAGCTTCATAGCAAACCCAGCATCTATTTGACCTACAAGTCCTCTTGCATCAATATCTCTGTCAGCATTGCAGTCATTTGATAAACCTTCTAGAACACGCAGAACGGCATTCAGTCTCTTTCATTACTTTGCAAGTATCATACCTGCAAGCCCATCTGGTATCTGAAAGTCGTTGTAGCTCTCTAGTTTGCTCATTGGAATACATTTCCTTTTGCACATCCAACCATTTTGCATGGGCATAAGATCCACTGATGAATACATACAGTTTTTCCAATAATGAGAAGAACTGTGCAGTCAAGAGGGAGACACGTACCAATTAAGTACCAACACAAGGCATTATAGAAAATTTGTAAGGGTAACTGGTGTAATTTAGTTATGTTCGTTGCTATTAAAAGTGATTAATAGAAAGTATATGAATTTAACTCACTCAGAGGCATGTTTCTTTCTTTCAAGCAGAGGAAAAATATTTATTGTATTTGAGGTCGAGGGTAAGTCATCAGTAGAAATTATTTATAATACTCCATGCATGCTCCCTCAGTCCTACCTAGTGGAACACGGCTCCCACACCACACGGCAGCCGTGGCCAGTGGGTGGGCACCTGGGGGGGCACCGGCTTCTCGTGGGTGGGCACGTGCCCACCCAGGCCAAGGCCGTCTCAATCTATAAAAGCCTGCGCCTGAGATTGATGACGTCACGGACGGCGTCTGTACGAGGCCACCGAGATGACAAGTTTACCTACCTAATTATATGTTTATCAGTATAAAAGATATATTGTTATCTTCGGAAATGTTTGTTCTATAATATTATCAAATAAAAACCCGTAAAACACATTAAAGAAATGCCATTATGAGACTCTCAAGAAATATGCATGAACTTAAACTCTTCGCCATTTAATATTTTTCTCGAAAACATTTTACATGGAGAATATCAATAGAAGCGGAATTTAATTCGCTTTCCATTGCTATATTTTGTTTTCTGATAAATGAATTAGCAGCATGCATAGATTAGCGTTAACTAAATACATAACATCATGAAATCGGGTAATTTCGTACCTAATATATGTTTATCAGTATAAAAGATATATTGTTATCTTCGGAAATGTTTGTTCTATAATATTATCAAATAAAAAACCGTAAAACAGACTAAAGAAAGGCCATTATGAGACTCACAAGAAATATGTATGAACTTTAACTCTTCGCCATTTAATATTTTGCTCAAAAACATTTTACATGGAGAATATCAATAGAAGCGGAATTTAATTAGCTTTCCATTGCTATATTTCGTTTTTTGATAAATGAATTAGAACCATACATAAATTAGCGTTAACTAACAAAAAAGGTCATGAAATCGGGTAATTTTTCCCGTTTGATGATGTTATTTATTTAGTTAACGCTAATGTATGTATGGTTCTAATTCATTTATCAGAAAACAAAATATAACAATGGACAGCTAATTAAATTCCGCTTCTATTGGTATTCACCATGTAAAATGTTTGCGAGTAAAATATTAAATGGCGAAGAGTTTAAGTTCATGCATATTTCTTGAGAGTCTCATAATGGCATTTCTTTAGTGTGTTTTACGGTTTTTTATTTGATAATATTATAGAACAAACATTTCCAAAGATAGCAGTATATCTTATACCGCCCGTACATCCTCACATGCTGAAAGCTCGGCTCCTACTGACTCGCGGAGCAGACTCAGCTCGTGACGTCACGTCCATCCCGCGCTCCCAGACTCAGGCTTTTACATAGAGAAGGCTTTGCCCAGGCCCACCCGTAGCTACGCCACTGCTTCACTGCTCCAGCTATGTGGTGGTCGCAGGGAGCCTGTGTTCACATTACACCGGCAGGAAGTGACGTCACTGTGACGTACTGTGAGTCACTGATGACAAGATGCACGTAGACTACGTTCAGCAAAAACGTGAAGTGTGAACCGGGCCTAAACACCACATACGTAATCTACCAGAAAACGGGAATATGCGTCCCGCCGCACCACACACTGCCCACACGCTGCTACAACTGCTCCTGCAACACCTGCACACTGCAATACACTCAACACCTGTACAGAAATAACTAACACATTTAATAACACTACACACCAGCCTTCACCGGCCATTGGGGACGCCGACGAATTCTGTCATTTTATTTTCTGCGGAGTGAGAGATTGAGAAACGAAAAAATACCAACTATAGTCTATTTTTTTTAACAAGGCAAAAAATCCATTCTATCTTAAGGTCTCATGCTTAAAATGATGCCTATGTTTACCTGATAATAGGGTTAACTATGATAAAATACAGCTGAAATTTAGAAGAAGCGTAGTGTTTCTTTCTCCTGGCATCAAATATCAGTCAGTATAAGCAGCAAGGGGGCAGGATTTTTTTGCCAAGTTAAAAAAAATAGACTATAACTATTAAAGTTGTTCGGTAAAAATTGTATTAATTCTAAAGTTAGCATTCAGGCGGTAGTTCTCCCCCCTCCTCCACAACATCCTCCCCACCTTCCCCCCAACCCCCACCTTCCCTTCACCTTCACAAAAATGTAAATACCTAGAATAAAAACACACATTTGTGGTAGTATAATATCACGGGTTGAAATTTCCTGCAAGAACAACAATAATGATTAATGAAGTGATAATATTTCATAAATTATAAAAGTACATAGAAGTAGCCTAGCCATGTATATAATAGCATATGTATTGAGAAAGGAAGCTTTTGTGGTCATTAAGAAGTATTCTGGAAATGAAGATCCCAGAGAGTAGGTAATGCAGAAACATGATATTGAGAGGAAGAAGATTTTGTGATAGTATTCTGGAACTTTTGATCCCAGAGAGTATTGCAGAAACATGATATTGAGAAGTATTAAGAAGAAGATTTAGTGATAGTATTCTGGACATTAAAATCCCACATTAAATCCCAGAGTATTGCAAAAACATGATATTGAGAAGTATTAAGAAGTATTGAGAAGAAGATTTTGTGGTAATAAGTATTCTGGAAATTAAAACCCCAGAGAGTATTGCAAACACATGATATTGAGAAGTATTAAGAAGAATATTTTGTGGTAATATTCTGAAACTTTTGATCCCAGAGAGTATTGCAAACACATGATATTGAGAAGAAGTATTAAGAAGAAGATTTTGTGGTAGTATTCTGGACATTAAAATCCCAGAGAGTATTGCAAACACATGATATTGAGAAATTAAAGATTGTATTAAGAAAGATTGTATTAAGAAGGATTGTATTAAGAAAGATTGTATTAAGAAGGATTGTATTAAGAAAGATTGTATTAAAAAAAATTGTATTAAGAAGGATTGTATTAAGAAAGATTGTATTAAGAAAGATTGTTTTAAGAAAGATTGTATTAAGAAAGATTGTATTAAGAAGGATTGTATTAAGAAAGATTGTATTAAGAAGGATTGTATTAAGAAAGATTGTATTAAGAAAGATTGCATTAAGAAGTATTGAGAAAAGGAAGATTTTTTGGTAGTAA